>PVKN010023125.1:0-14910 GCA_004027915.1 Capromys pilorides | reverse complement strand
TCTAAATGAGTCCCATTTATTCATTTGCCACAAATGTAAAACAAATGCAACATATACTTTAAATGTTCCTAAGAGATATTGCAACTTGTTTTAATTTACTTCAGGAAAATGTGGCAGACTGCAATGACCACTTGGGGACCTTATAAAAGGTTATTGGACATTTATAATAATATATTATATGTGCTAATACTCCTGTCTTAAAACGTTTATGATGACATAGAAAATGTAGTCATTAAATAAGATATATTTTTAAAGCAATGCCCATACAAAGTGCCAACTAACTCAACTGTATTGCAGAATTCAAACTTTATCATCATTTAGTCATATAAGTATATGAAAGTTGTTAAGCTACACACATACTCCATTTTAGGAAAACATTGTAGAAAGCAAGAATTCATGAAAGAAATTAACTGGGTAACAATTCTTCAGACTTACCCTCCTCAATCTGTTTCAAGATAGCTATATTTTAAAATAGCTATGCATGCATTTAACATAATTAGAGTTTCTCTACTTTTATGTGTATTCTACAAAAAATTTTAATGAACCTTCATTGCTTTACAACTAATTCCCTTGAAATTATCCTGCCTTACAAGAAATAATTAGCTAGTCATTGTGCATTCTCTGAGTATTTGCTGAAGAGAATAAGAGCAAAACAGACATTGTGTTTGGGATCAATTACCCACTGAAAACTGGATTTTGAAAAATATAATCAAAATTCAAATTTGGAGGAAAAAAACATTTGATTCAGCTCCGCTAAAAAGACAGATAGGCCAAATCTTATTCTGGCTTTGCCACTAACCAGATAAAGGCATTTACATATGTCTTATTTTATAATTAGTGTCTTAGATGCATAAAGCATACAACCACATTCTCTTACAAGATCCAGATATAGAACTTAAACTAAACCAATGTGGTCAATACACAGGAAGGAATATTTATGCTGCCAGCATATATTCTTTGTATGGATTTTTCCAGCAGTGTCACCTAACATTATTTACATAAGGACTCTGGATTTTTATTTGGTCTTCTAATACATACCTGCCTTCCAGCTTCATTGTTGTGTAGGTTCACTGCGGCCAGTACCTTGCTGTCTTTTGCTGTGGCGTTTGTGATGGGCAAATCCAGGAACTTCCTGCTGAACCACATGCCATACTGTACATCATCGGAGCAGCCCCCCCAGTGCCAGCCTTCACTTGAGGAGCCCCCATTCTGCAAGGTGGTGTCACATGAGCATTCGGTCATGTTTCCTGCACTGCACGACCTGGTCACAGAGTGTACCAGGCCTGCAGCCATCACAGCATAAATAAATGCTGTCTCCTTCGTGCCTGGAATAAAACATAAGTTGCTAGATCAGAGAACCATGTCACTTTCTGTTTATGTTCAGAACATAACTCTTACAAGGTAATTTTTCAGTAGTCTTCAATCAATGTTTTAGGGATTACATATTTAGGAAGATCTTTTAGTGTTCTAGTCTTTAAAAAAACAACATTCATTTTCAATATTCCACTTGAAGAGTTTGTTTCTCATACAGTGTCATATCTTGAACCATCTTTCTAAAATTTAAAATAAAATTTAAATATTTAAAAATAGCTTCGCTTTGAATAATAGCTCAATAATATGCTTTAAATCTTTTACACTGATACCGTAAGTAGTAGTAACACACCCAAATGAAACTAGATTATTTTTCCTTTTAAATTTAAAACATAACAGGCTGAACATTTTGGTATGACTTTTGTTTGCATAGATCATATTTATCAGAATGGAAATTGAAATTATGCGAAGACCAAGCCAATTTACAGAGAAATGCTAGTTTACTTTCACATTAAAGAGTAGACGTTTTAGAAAAACAAACATCGTTAATAGCAGCCACTGATCACAGTATGAAGCTGTTAGCGTTTTATATAGTACCAACCAATCCTTTTGCAGTCTTAAAGAAACTGTAAGATAATTAAAATAGCACTAGCCAAAAAAAAAAAAACTATCATGGAAAAGTATTTTATTGGAGTAGTTGTATTTAGCACTGCTGCAGTAGCGTTTGTGCTAAAACTCTTTAAAAATTAAAGTTCAACTAAAATATTAATAAAGTAGACCAGAAAGGATTTAGCAGGCAACTATTCTTTTTTTTTTTCTTTTTCCTTTCCAGATGTTTAGATTGGAGTAGAAACAGTTTCGTCTCCGTTGTCCAATAAACCTTTTCAACAGCGAATGCTTCTGGATTTCAGTAGCTGTGAGGAGCACATCTTGCTCCTCTTTCTTTGCTCTTCGCCCCCCTGTGGGGTCAGGGCTCGGTGGCGAAGCTGTGAGGTCCGGACGCAGGCGGGCGTCGGTGCCTCGGCGACCGCGCGAGTCAGCACCGCGTGCGGGAGGGTCAAGGTGCAGGGAGAACGGAAACGAACTGGAAAAACGACAGTGCACCTTCCCGAGTCCCCGTCCTAAGATGCTTTAATTTGCTGTTATTCCTGGAACGATCTTTTGGTCCCTTTAACCTTCACGCTCACCAAGTCCCTGCGCACGTGGAACGAAAACTTTATTTCGCTGCAGCTTCCCGCACCGCGGGAGTGCGCCGAGGGAAGGAGAGAAGGAAAGGAAATCGCAGGCGGGAGCTAACCGGACCGCAGTGAAGTCGGCGGCACGCGGGTCGTCCGGGACGGAGCCCTCGCACCGGGGCCCCCAGGAGTCGCCGGCGCGGGGGCTCCGCCTCGGCCAGCCACTCGTGCCGCCGCCGTGCGCAGCCGAGCTGGGTAAATCGAAGCAGATGCGGCGCCCGCCGCGCTCCGGGCCGCCGACCTCGCGCTTCTGCCCCGGAGCCTCCCGCGGGGGGCGCTGCGTTCCCCTGGGGCGCGGGCGGGAGGCCCCGCCAGCTCCCCGGCTCGGGCGGGCGGGCGCGGCTGCGCGGGGCGCGTCGGGCCCGGGCGTCGCCCCCGCGGCCCGCACCTGCGCGCCCAGGTCCCCGCCCTCCGCGGTCCCTTTCAGGACCCGGAGAGCCGCGGGACCGCGCCAGCTCCAGCGGCGTTACCCGAAGAACCTGGCCGGGAGGTGGCCGCCTCCGGGCCCCGCTAGCCACCGCGTCCCCCCGGACTCACCGCTGCTCAGCTCGTAGCCGAAGAGGGGCGCGGCGCCGGGCGCGGGCCCCGCGGCCGCGGCGACCTGGCAGTTCCAGCGCTCGTGCCGGAACTGGCTCCGGCACTCCTGGATGCCCAGGCGCGCGCCCTCGCGGATGCTGGGCAGCAGGTAGGGCTTCCGCCTGCACAGCTCCTTCTGGCGGCCGGTCAGCGGCAGGTTGGCGCAGCCCAGCTTCTCGGGAACCCCGAAGGAGGCGATGCCCAGCCACCTGCGACACGAGGACCCCGGCGTCAGCCGCCGCCCCGCCCCCTTCCCCGACCACCGGCTTTCCTAAAGCTGAGGTCCCCGTCCGCGGGCTCCGCCCCGCCGCTGCCGGCCTCCGCGCCGGGCTCCCCGGCTGGGCGCCCCTTCTCCACCGAACCGTCGCGCCTCTGCTGACCCGGTACTCACATCCAGCTGCCCTGAGCTCCGCAGGGGAAGAGCGCTAGCAGGGCCGCCCACAGCGCGCACAGGCGGGGCAGGGCCAGGAGCGCCGCTCTGTCCATGGCCCCGCATGGAGTCCCCAGCGCCGGTCGCTCCTCGTCGCCCGACCTCTCCAAGGTCCGCAGCGCCGAGGTCAGCTCCCCAGCACCACGCTGTCCCTCGGCCTCTTTCTCCTTGTAGAAAACATAAAAAGACCACCAATGCGAGCGGCTCCCAGCAGCCCCCAGGCCCGCCTGAAGGGTGAGCAGCTGCACGGACTGGGCTGGACCCCTTCCCCGGCGCCGCCGAGGCGGAGCTGTGCTGCAGGCCGGAGCGTCCCTAGCTGTCCAAGGTGAGAAACTTCTGTAGATGTCTCTGCTTCTCCATCGCCCCCGGCTTCTCTCATCTCCTCCCTCTGACCGCACCTGGCTCCTGATTGGCCCAGCGACGGACCCGCATCTTATCATCCTAAAACCTCGGGCTCCCATTGGCTGAGTGTGGGCTCGGCCAAGCGCTCTGAGCTTGGGCCTCCAGGACAGCTACTTCAGACCAGGAGGGGGGTTCATGACTTTTCCTCCTGTCAAAGCCTCCTCCATGCAAGTTGTGGCGGGCTTGATGCAAGTCTACTACTTGTAGAGGAGCCTCTGTCTTAGCAACCCTGGGTGAACACAAGAGTTTTATGGGAAGCTTTTCAGTTTTACCCACCCGTCTCATCTGGAGTGGATGCAAAGACTCTCCCCACCCCTTCTTTTCTCTCCGTGTCTCAGGAGAATGATCAGAATTGAAAGGAAACAAGTTGACCTTCCAGCCACTTGCTAGAGGACTCCTGTGTGAGGAGACTTTTACAGAGGAGATAAAGATGCTGTGGGATTTAAACTCCTCGTCATTTAGTAAGCATTTGCTTTTAGATACAGGGGAGATTTCAGCCACTTAACCTACAGTATTTCAGTTGTATTCATGATTTTCTTGTTGTCTTATTTCCCAAAGTGTTTGGCACGATCTGTCTAAGTAAAACTGGGGGCTGCTGAAGGGAGCTTCCAAGTGGAGACTTAAGAACAAATGAGGATTATGTAACGACTCTTTTTCCTCAGCCCAGCTTTGACTCCGAGGAAGGGCTATAAACTGAAAACCACCCGCCAACACCAAGTTAGACACTAAGTATGTCCAGTCCTGCAGGAACTTATACAGACGCCTTCTTTCCCTCAGGTGTGCCAACCAGCCTTATGCAGGAAAGTCTAAAATGAAAAAAATTGGAACTTGTCAGTAGAGGAACATCCACAAGCTAGCAGAGCATGCTGTGGGGCAGAAGGTACTCCAGGTGCAGGAGATGTTCCAGCACGTGATGGCTGTGCCAGATTGGTTAGCTGGGGTTTTGTAAGACGTAAGGTTTTTAGGAGAGCTCTGAATGCAACCGGGGAGGTCTAGCTGTGGTACTAGCACGGCTTCACATATGTAGATGCAAGAAATGTTTCTGAAAAACATACCTGTCTCCCCAGTACTTCTGAAGTTCTAGGAAACACTTGAGGTGGCCATATCAGATCAGTGAGTACCCAAACCAGCTCACTTGCATATAGACTTTTCTGATGTCTGTTTTGTATTCCCTATATCTGCACACAGCAATAGAAGCTCATTGAAATTCCCATTCTGTCCCATTCACTCCTTTATCCAAACACTTAGTGAGTGTGCGCTACGTACCAGGTCCTAAAGCCACACTGTAATCTTTACAAAGTCAAGTTGAAGATAGGGTATAGTTACTGATCCAGAAATATTTTTGGCTAATGGCTAGTGGCCTCTCTGAAAATGAGCCTTCATCCAAGCTCACTTTGCGCCGTGAGCTTCTCCAAGAGACCATGGTGTATTCATTGCTGTACCACTGCCACTGGGCCCAGAATGCAAGATTCTGTTTTTTTTTTTTTTTAAGTTTATTTTTTTATACCTCATTTATTTATTTATTTGTGTTCTGGCCGGCTCAGCCTGCCCTAGGGATGGGGTTGGCGGAGCATGTGGTGCGGGGGATCAAACCGCAGTCCCTGTGGCTGCCTAGGCAGGTGCTTTAGACCACTGAGCCATCTCACCGGCCCAAGATTCTGTTTTGAAGCACAATTTATTGAGTGGATTAACATAATGGGAAACATCCTGAGTAGATATCTACGTGGCCTAAGTGCTGGAACTGGAGAACTTTCTTCCTTGTGAGGGGAATTGGAGGGGGTGCAATCTTCGGATTAGGGGGAGCAAGTGGAAATCAATAGTCACTTACGATGTTTTAAGGCCAACAATGGCAAATGTTTCAAAGCATCTGCTTAATTCTTTTCATTCAAAAATACAAATTGAGCTTCTGTTACGGATTTAAAAAAAATAGCATTAAATTCCATGTTTGCAGAATTCATAGTCTACTTGGCAAGATACACAAGTTAACATGCAATAACAGCACAGTGTATCACATTGTGGGGGGTAAAGTGTGCTGCAAACACACATAGAAGATTATTTAATCTGGTCTTGGAAACAGAAAGGGATCACTCGAAATTTTCCTTTGTTATTATTCTTGGGATAGAACACTATCCACAGCTTTTGAGGGAATACAGTACACTATTCTTAGAGGCTAGAACCACTGAGTCAAACACTTTCAGATCCAAGTCCTGTACCTATTTTACATGGTGTAGGACCTTCCAATCCATTTCTTCTCTACTTCTAAAGCAAAGGAAACCATTGTTCAGAGTGCCTTCTCCTGGAGAAGTAGATGTTTTATTCAGTCAAACAGCCACCTGAGTGCTGGTCAGACATCATGAACTTCATGCACTTAGAGCTTAGAATATGGCCCAGATTTCCTCTCCCCACCTCCTCATATCTTTCACCTGCTCTCTTCACACACAAGATTCCAGCCCTACTTCCAGCAGCTGGTGCTAATGTTACAGATGAGGGAATTAATATTTCTGCTAATAAGTACAAGAGCTAAAACTCTATCTTACTTTAGAAGCCTTGTTTCTTCCACACACTGCTGTATAACCTAATCAAAACTACTACCACTACTTTCTTTTTCCTTGCAGAATCCCTTATCACTTAGGCCCTATGTTTGAAACTTCTCATCTGTTTCTCATACTTGCTTCACTGATATCTCCATTGGAAAGTTGTTCTGTTTCATGGAAATAAACGAAACTCTGGAGGGGAAGTCTCCTGACAAAGGTTTACTGAAGTAGATCTTTCTGAGGAGGCTGTAGCAGTCTGCTGCACTGAACACTTTCCATTTGCCCTCTCTTTGCTGTGTGTGTGTTTTGTGGGCTGGGAGGAGCCATGTAGACAGTCCTGTGTTCAGCTATGTGGAATCCTCCTCAGCAGCTGATAATTTCCAGTGACTCATTTCAGCTTAGGGCTTCGGTTTTCCCATCTGTAAAATTAGCAGAAGCTCTCTTTCAGATCTGAATCTCTTGTTGCAGTAGTGAAGGCCAGAGGGGGAAGAGAGGTACATGTGGATCATTTCAAATGATCCTGAAATATGGAAGTGATGTGAAAGCTCTTTTATAATCTGATGTGCATCAATTAATGCAAAGCATTCCTTTTCAACAGTTATTAGTGGTTATAGTAGGCTGTATGTTCTCCATTTAGGTGTGAAGGATAGAGTAAAACATGAAATCTGAACAGATTCAAATTGTTTATCTCTTTAGCCACAAGCAGGGGCTTCATTTCCTATATTAAATATTTGGTTGCATGTTTGGAGGGAGGACAAATACTAATCAATAGAATATAACTTGATACTAAGTTGTGCTATTCAAGCTTTCTGAATCTCAGATGCTCAGTAGTAGAAGACCTGAGGTCAATTAAATATTTTAAAGATCATGCCAGGGCTGGTAAGATAGCTCAGCAGACTGAGCACCTGCTTAGGGAAGCACAGGGACTAGGGTTCAATCCCTGGTACGTATGATGCATTGGGCATGCCCTTGGACATTCCAAGCCACCTGAGATCCCATGTGGTGATGCACAACTATAATCCCCTCACTAAAGAGGCTGAAAACAAGATTATTATGAGTCTGAGCTGCGTAGTAAGACCCTGTACCAAACACATAAAATAATAATAATAATAATAATAATAATCATGCCATTAATCATTCAAGAAATGGGAGAAAATATTGTATCACCTCCCCATCTGAACTCAGCTACAGCCACTTCTACTAATGCTGTTTGACAGCAGAATCATGGGTTTGCATTTGCACAGATCTCTGAAGCATTTATGAGTTCTTGATTTCATAGAGGGAGAATACACTTGAACTTGTGTTCCTAGTGGAGAGGAAGGCATTTTAGATTAATTGGGAAGAGCCCATAAGAAGCGAAGATCCAGGCTTCACACATATTCATTTCATTCGAGGAGCTCTCTCCAGAGTCTGAGCCTATGGCTGTGGCCATCTCTGACTAGCGTTGGCAGCTGAACCAGTAAAGCAGTTGGCCAGCAAAAACTCCCACTTTCCACCCCAGATAGTTGCATGTCACCATTTTAAAAGCAAGCAAGCCTGTTCCTTCTGTTAGTTTTCTCTCAGGCCCTGGGAAACTCAGCACAAGTCTGCCTGCATAGATATGCCTTGGACTCTGCCTCTGGCAGCCCATCAGAGGACAAGACTTCTAAGAGCCCTGTTGTAAGAATTTCTGTTGCAGATCACAGAGACTTATGCTCTGGAAACTGATACCAACAGCACCCCAGCTGGTCTTGACTCCCACGGGGAAACAGAAGACTAGAGGTGACTTTTTACATAGCTGGGTCCCCATCCATTCTATTTTAAATTCCACCTGGATGGCACAAGTGTGGGACAGAGCACAGGCTTGTGACCACTGGCTCTCCAGAGAACACCATTCCACATGCCCTGCTGCCCTTTGGTTACCCCAAAAGCCCAAGGTAATGACAGGCTCAGAGTAGCAGAGGAGACACCAGTGATAATCTCAGGAGAAAGAGCAGGACTTTTGAATGTTGGATGGGGTCTTGCTCTTCAAATTTCCATAAGCACAGAATTCTTTGTCATCTTGTCCTAGAATTTAAGGTTGAAGACGCATCATAAAACTTTAATAGAAAGCGAGTTATCTTTTGAACGACATTTCCCTTCCAACCTACTTTAAAAAAAAATTGTTAAAAAATACCCTGAAGTCTGGAAAGAAAAAGTGACTCATGCCAAGTATTATTTATAGGCTCTGTGCAGTCTTTTCAGAATGCAGGAACAAAGCAATTCCATGGCTGACAAAAAGGAGTGGCCACTGTGGTCCAGAGGACTCAGGGAAGGAAGACACAAAACTGAAATATGTGACAAGATGGATTCTTGGAGTACAGCTTTAAACAAAACTTCCTGAGTTTTTCCAAATAAAGCAACATTACCAATTAGTGCATTATCACCAGCTTTAATAAGGTATTAAGAAAACAACTTCACAAATCTGGAATTTACATTTTATAGCAACATTTACGGAGTAATCCTTGTATCACCTACAAGACAAAAACAAATTTCTTTTCTTGGAGGTTTTTGCTAAAATAGAACACCCAAAATGTAGCGGGAAAAGTCCTTTGGAGTTGCCTGGATCTCCCTTTCTCTACTGGTAGGTATGGAGTGACAGTTCCTGCTGTGATGCTTTAACTGTCCTTCTGGCAACACGCACCTGTCACAAATCAAGGAATTGTGATGCTGCTTTCATCTTCCAGGTTTATCATTTGGTCAATTTAAGCACCAAGAATTGTGGAAGAACATTGCATTAAATCTGGCCGAGAAACAAATAACATTCATGTCTACTCATCTCAATCTTTAAGCTAAAGTAAATCACATCAGAACTTGAACTATTTCCATTTTCTTGGCCAAATTTGTCTTAATTTATCCTTACATTGGTTTTAAGCTCTTTGGTTTGCCTTCTAAAGTCCTTTATGAATTATTTGTTACTCGTAGCACTCTTTTCTGATTATATTCTCTCCTTTTCTTTATATTCATTTTCCCTATGCAGTCCAGTTTCTTTTTTTCCTATTCCATAGACAAGCCCTGCTTATTTAAATTTCAAGTTGTTTTTATATACATTACTGCTAGTACAGCAGTATTTCTCTCCTTTCCGCTTAACTCAAGTTACCCACCTAATATCTAGGTCTTCATAACACATTAATAGTTTACCATATTGTATTTAAGTCCTGCTCAGCCAAATTCCGCCATCACCTAAGGTCCTCATTTAAAAAATTCATTACTAGGGCTGGGGAGATATCTCATCAGTCTAAGCACTTGCCTGGCAGGCACAGGACCCAGGTTTGAACCCCAGTACCACATGCCATGCCAGCCCCAGAGCCTGAGTGCACCTTGCTGGCCTCTGTAACCAGGTGTGGTGGCACATGCCTGTAATCCCAGCACTGGGGAGATCACTGTGAGTCTGAGCTGTGTAGTGAGACCCTGTACCAGATAAATAAAAGGTTTAAAAAATTTAATTCATTAGTAAAAATATTTTTGCTTTATAATAATCTAGTATGGCTTGACTTTATTCACCAATTATAAATATCTTTCAACAAAGTGGTTTGAGTAGCTCTTCAACTTCCATCATCTACCACTGCAGTGGCTGAGTGTACAAGAGGCATTAGCTATGCAGTTGCTCCAACAGGAAAGAAATTTCTCACAGAAACAGTGGAATCAATGAAGCACTAAATTAGGAGTTATCAGCACTGACATAATCTACTAACTTGCCATTTTTCAATTGGAAACCTATGACATTGCATTCAAATGCACCGTATGATTTATCCAAGGGAAATGCCAGATGGCTATGTCTAAAGTCTTCACAGCTTGGGTTTCTGCTAGTGCTAACATCGGTTAATAAACTGATACTCTTAAATCTTCCTGACAAATCTGTAGCCATGCCTCTTGCCCTCCCAGGTAAGTTTGTTGAGCTTGCCTAATAACTCAGACAGACTCTTGCCAGTGATTTTCCCAGAGACAGCTTTTATTTGAGCAGGCAAGTGCACAGAGCCTGGAGATTTATGAGGCTCCGGAGGCATAAACACAAACTACATGGTAGGTGTGAGGTGTGTTCCAACACAGCCTTCTCACCCTCTGTTAATGATTATGGGAAGGGAAGCATCAATACAAAACCAGCAACTGGAGGGCTCTCAAGTTCCCAGTATGATGAAGTCTTCTGGTGCCAGACCAACTTTCAGGGTTGTCACATGGCTTAGTGAAGCAGCTTCCAAAATGGGTTGAAAAACCACAGTTTTGATATACTGGGCTAGATGCCAGCACAGAGCCGGAGTCCAGCCGACTGCATAAAAGATTCCAGTTGCTACTTTAGCACCACTGCATTGTCTGAAATTCCCAGGGGACACTAGTGAAACCAGCACCAGGCAAACACAGTGGAGCCACTTTTTAATGCTGTTTTGGGGAGTGAACTAATATTTGCCTTACAGGTTAACTGAGTTATGGCAGGCTTTGGCTGGAAGTATCCCTTCAGGAACTGATTTGGCCCTCAGCATATCTTAATCTTTCAATAATTGTTGGCAGTCCAGGGTGGGGTTCAGGGCTGGAATTTTACCCTTCGTACTCCACCCCCTCATTGCCTCAGGGGTTCTGATGAATAAAGCATGTACAGAAAGCACTGAACCAGTTTGGGCAAAGTATCAGCTTTATCAAGTATAAAACTTCCTACTGTGCTGGACTACACAGAGTCAATTCTCCTATCCCTTCTCCTTGGCCAGGAGGCAGAGAGACTAAGAGGCTAGAGCTGATATTGTGCACTACCACGTCTCAGGCTGAGAAGTGAGAGGTCCATGACCAAAAATAAGACTTTCTGACCTAAGGGCACCTCTTACACTTACTTAGCATGCATTCTCAGAGAAGAAGCTGAGAGGGACAGCAGGAAATGGAGGGAGAAGCTGGAAGCGACAATAGAAGTGGACGGGACAGTAACATCCTTGACCTTTTCAGCCTTAGGAAACACAGTGTTAGGTTTGTGATCCTATTTTCAGCTTCTTTCAGTAACATTCATATTAATTCTAGATTTCTTTCTACTTCATCATCTCAGGCAAGTGGTGTAGAAGTGTCTTGGGTAGCCCAATCATTGTTAAGTTGGATCATATTAAATCACAAAATAATCAAGTAGCCTAAAATCAGTGGGTTACAAGTGAGAAGTGTGATGTGTGCAGCTGAGCGTATAAGCACTAGGAAGTACAGACTCACTTGCTAGTCACAATTATTTGTTGCTAGATTGAATACATTTTCAGACTAGACAGAACATGTTAAGCTGCTTGTGACTACGTTTAAAGAAATATGTTACATGTTTTCAAAAAATTTAAGTCATTTGATAATGCTTAAGACGGTTATTTTTAGTGATTGCTTGCTTTAAAGGTGTGTCTTGCTTGGAATTCAAAAGCGAACAAATAAAGGAGTTAAGAGTCATAAATGTATTTCACAGCTGGAGAGAACAGAAGCACTTAGAAAGATTAAGCTTACGTGGTGCTGTTTATCTTTTGGGCTTAGTTTTATGCAGTGACCTTCAACAAGTCTTCATATCATTCTGTGGCTTTTTTCCCCTTATTCTTAAACTGAACTATCCCATAGTCTAATCAAGGGCATGTAACAGAAACCGTGCAATTTTGCAGAGTAATATAAAGAAAATAATTCTCCAACCAAAATTCTGATAATACCATAAATCTATGAAGTAAAAAATCCTATGCCAGGAGTGAAAAATTAGCTTCCCACTTCCCACTTACTATCCACGCTTTGCAGAACTAACAGTTTGCTGGACAGGCAGCTGATTCTTTCAATATTTTCATCAACTTGGTAAAGACAACACTTAATGCTGTTACTTTGCAATTGGAAATCTTAGACCATTTCTGCCACTTTTACTCCCATCATGTACTTTCTTACCTGTTCTACCTATTTACCAGTAGAGACATAGAGACATTTCTTTTTTTTTTTTCTTTTTTTTTTGTTGTGCAGGACTAGGGTTCAAACTCATGACCTTGCACTTGCCAGGCAGGCACTTGTGCCACCGAGCTGTCTCCCCAGCCCGAGCCATTTCAAAGTTGGGATTAGAGCAACAGAAGACTTCTAAATTACCACGGCTCCTCCTACTGTTAGTCATCTTAAACTCTACCTTATATTACAATTGCCTTTTGTTCTTCCTTTATCCCTCTCCCTATTTTGGTTAGTTTTTACTGTATTATAAACTGAATACCTCATTTTATGAGTCTTGCATGTTTCTCATTTGGGGCTCACTCTATTATTCTAATGGGGAACATACTTTATCTTTCTGAGAAAGTGTATGTAAGAAAAATTTTATGAGAATTTTGTGTGTCTTAAAAAAGTATATATATACACACACACAAAGTAATGCTATTATATTTATACCTTGTGAAATTATTTTTTTAATTAATTAATTAATTTTTAGTGCAGGGTCTACAGGGTCTCACTACACCGATCAGACTCATAGTGGTTTTCCTGTTTTCAACCTCCCAAGCACTGGAATTACAGGCATGTACCACCACACCCAGTCTCAATCAGTGTCTCAGTAGGCCTCGAGGGCAAGTCCAGCACAACACACCAGAGATTGAACCCCAACCCCTGCACTCTGCCTACGTTGGTACTTTAGTCCACTGAGCTATCTGGATAGGCTTGGAGTGATTTATTGAAGTGAATTTAAATATCCATCACCTCAAATTACCTTATTTTTTGTGGTGAGAATATATGAAATTTACTCTCTGAAGTTTTAAACACATAGTAGTACATAACATTAATGCTAGTGATCACACTGTGGAGTAGATCTTGGAAAAACGTACCCTTCCCATGGACTTGAACCTTTGTACGTTTTCATCAATATCTTCTTCATCACCTCATTCGCAGGCCTCTGGCATCCCCTCTTCACTTCCAGGGTTCACGTCTGCTTAATTTTCCTTGTTCTTATCACAAACCCAACTCCAGATTTCATGGGTTTTCTAAATTTCTTTAGATAAATTGGAAGTGCTAGCAACTTCAAATTTTTGGTATAGTGTTTCACTGTCCCCTAACCTGTCCTACTCAAGGATGGCCGCTTCCAAAATGTCCACGGAAGCTCTTCAGCTTCATGTCAGGGTTCCTGTTTTCCTTGTAGAAGCCTCATCTGGCAAATCTTGTGTGTTTCTCCTTTAAGGCTCACTCACTTGTTCTAGTGGGGCACATACTTCTTTATCTTTCCGAGAAAGTGTATGTAGGAAAAATTTTATGAGAATTTTCTGTGTCTTAAAATAGTTTCACCCAGGCTACATAAGAGTAAACATGGCCTGGGAATGCTGGTACACATGTACAGCCCCTGCCACTTGGGGGCTTAGGCAGGAGGTTCACAGGCTAGATCTCAGCCTATAGCTGAGGACCAAGACCCTGGCTTCAATTCCCAGTACACCCACCATCTTTATTTTTCTCCTATATTTTGACTAGGTATTGAATTGTAGATTAGCAATAATCTATTTTAGAATGGTAAAGGCATTTCCACACTTTTTTCTAAATTCCAAATTTACTACTGAAATATCCAATTTACTTTAGTTTCAGATTATTTGTATATGAATTTACTTGTTGCCTCTGCTATTTTTGGAATTGTCTTTTTGTTATGGTTGGAAATTTCATGTTTATCTGGTTATATTTGAGTATATTTTTATCAGTTTTTCCAAACACTTATTATCCCACCTCAGTATGAAAACTCATATCTCACTTGTCAGAAAACGCAGTCAAAATAGTCTTCTAATTTCCTTTTTCTGGGCTGGGAGACAGTGCAATAGAATAAGCACTTGCCTGGCTTAATTTCCTTTTTTCCCCCTTATTTTCTTTCTCTTGTTTGGATTTTCTGCTTTGTGGTTGCTGGTTCAGCTTCTTGGTTCTTCACATTTTACAACTGTCAAGACCTATTTTCCATGTTTTGTACTTTATCTAAATTCTTTGTGAGTTTTAAAAATTGTATCAATTGGTATCTGTCCAGCTTTGTATTTTTCCTAATGCACGTGTGTGGAATGTGTGTGTGTGTGTGTGTGTGTGTGTGTGTGCGCGCGCGCGCAGTATGTATGACTTATAAGAGCTCCTTCTTATGTTCTCTCAATATTCCTTTGTAAAGTGAAATATTTTATTCTAATTTTAAGGAATGTCGGGAATATGAACCTAGAAAAGGTGAAATTTTTTTTTTTTTTTCGTAGAGCCACGAGAGGGAGCATGGCCATGCTGTCAGTTTGATTCCAGACTTCCAACACTCAGAAGTGAGATAATACATTTCTGTTGTTTTACATCACCCTGCTTGTACTATTTTGATCTAGCCACCCTAGGCAGCTAACACGTGTGCACATATTTGGAGCAGGGCACATTATTGTAGCATACATAGTACAGTAATGCTATTTTTTTGAAATGTTCTTCCCCTTGCTCCTACCAAACTCCTCTTCCT
>PVKN010023124.1:0-14912 GCA_004027915.1 Capromys pilorides | reverse complement strand
GCAGCTGGTCTCCAACTAGCAATAATCCTCCTGCCTCCTCCTGCCTCAGCCTCTTGAGTGCTGGGATTATAGGCAAGCACTACCATGCCCAGCTATTTTTTTTTTTTGCTCACTTCTAACAAATCATAAAAGTAATGGAATGTTGGGCAGGGAGATAGCTCAGGCATCTAAGCACCAAAGACTGGGATTTGATCCCTGGTACTACATGCCCTGCTGGCCCCCTGCAAGGTTTGGGCCACAGAAACCGGTTGGTGGTACACGCCTATAATCCCAGCGCTGGGAGGTTGAGACAGGATGATCACTAGTAGTCCAAGGCTGTGTAATGAGACTCAGTACAAATTAGTTAGTTAATTAAAATAAAAAAAGTGGCCTGTGAGATAGCTCAGTGGACTAAGTGAGATATCTCAACAGACCAACCACCTGCTTAGGCAAGTAGAAGGACTAGGGCTCAATGCCCCGCAACACAGGACGTGCTGCTCCACCCTCGAGGCAGCTGAGCCAGGCAGAGTGTGGCAGTGGTGGCTCACGTCTGTAATCCCATGGCTGGAGAGGCTGAAAACAGGGGCATCTCTATGAATCTGAGCTGCAGACCCTGTACCAAATACATTAAAAAAAAAAAAAAGAAGTAATGAGATGTCAATTGAGAGATTAGATTTTAAGTTACTAAGACCTCTATCTTGTTTTGTAGGCTCAAAATCCAAGCAGGGTTTCTCAGTTACTTTTTTCTCATTGCTGAGACAAAAACCTGACACTCAAAATGAAGGCAGGAAAGGGTTACTTAGCTCACAGTTAGTGGAGGTTTCAGTCCATACTCAGTCAGCTCTAAGACAGAGTGGCACATGAGAAAGTGGAGCAGTTCATGGCGGTAGAAACTATAAAACAGCAAGAGCAAATGGGAGGAATAGTGGCAACCGCAGTAACAGAGAGCAAGTCGACCTCGGCTATGTTGCGTTCAGGCTATCTGCCCCAGGCCGGGTGTAGCAATCACATATGGGGTCATAATCCCAGCAGCATTTACATCCATAATCCCATCAGCACTCACCCATAATCCCAACACTGGATCATGAATTAATCACAAAGTTTAGAAGTCCGTCCCATGACTGCATGAGGTTTTGCGGGGATAACTAGATACAAACTATAACAGAGAGTTATTTCTTTTCTCCTTGTAGAAATGGTTTATCTGAGTCAGTCAGTCAGTTATTTGTTTATTTGATTAAAACTTGCTAGGTAGTTCAGGCTGGCCTTGACCTTACTCTGTAGCCCAGGCTGGCTGCAAATTCATGACGATTCTCCTATTTTAGTTTGCCTAGTGCTGTATTTACAGATGTACACTACTACTTAGGGTTGGCTAATATTTACTGTCAAATGCAAAGGGATGAGAATAGAAAAACATTTTTTTTAAAGAATAAAGATTAAGAGAAGTATATCCTGCATGATTCCACTCATAATAAACTTGAGAAAAGAAAAAAATCTAGTGTTTAGTAACAGAATCACACCAGCTATTAGTGGGGGTGGGGTATGAAATGGGAGATTATCTGGGCACAAGAGAACTTTCTGAGGTGATGAAAATGTTCTGTATTTTTTTTTTAGTGGCCAGCTCAGCTTGCCCTGGGAGCGGGGCTGGCAGGACATGTGGTGCCAGGGACTGAACCGCGGTCCCTGAGGTTGCCTAAGCTTTCCTAAGCAGGTGCTTTAGATTGTTGAACCATCTTGCCGTCCTGTTCTGTATTTTTAATGTAATGAGTATATGCGTTTATTTCAAATCTCACTGACATGCATACTTACGAGAGCATTTTATTGTATGTAAATTATGCCTCATTAAGTCAGTTTTTTCTTTTTTTGAGATGGTTTTGTTATGTAATTTAGGCTAGCCTCAAACTCATGGTTATCCTCTGCCTCAGCCTCAGCCTCAGCCTCCTGAATGCTGGGGTTATGGATAGGCCTCACCAGGCCTGACGGTAAATTTAATTTCAAAGACAGTAAGTTGAAGAAAACAGAATGCTAAGATTCTTTTTTGTAAAACAGATAAAATCTCAAATAAAAAGCACACATATGGGCCATAGAGTTATTCTAGTATTCGGGGGAAAAAAAACTATGTTTACACATTATCTATATGAGTACAGAAAACAGTGTGAAAGAACATGCATCAAAACTATTACCACGGTTTACCTTTAAGGTGTGAGAATAGCAAACTGACTAATATTTGGGAGACTGAAGTTTTTTTCTTCGTATACCTGTACAATGTTAAATTTGTGATAATGAGCATGTACTACTATTTTGCTTCATTTATTTATGTTTTTCTGGTGCAGGGGCTCCAACCGAAAACATCATGCATACTAAGCATGTGCTTTATCATTGAGCTATGACTATGAGTCCTGCATGTACTACTTTTGGTAGAATAAAATTTAATATGCATGTATAGCTATCTATGTACCATCTTTGAACACAAAATTCTTTCTCTCATCAAGAAACTATTTCTCTCATTCCCTCTCCTTAATACTGGGTTGGGTTTTTTTTTGGTGGGGGGATACTAGGAATTGAACTCATGACCTCACACTTGTCAGGCAGGGGCTGTGCCTCTGGATTATATCTTCTGGCCTAATCCTGGATAAGTTTTGACAATTGCTTTAACAACAGGATGGGGCAGAAATTTCAGGTTTAAAAAAAAAAAAAAGTTCCAGGTTTAGCTCTTATGAGTCCTGGCAGCTTTAGCTGTGTTCTTCAGGAAGCCACTGACTATGCTGAAATCAACTCTGGTCTGGATTAAACAGTCCAGACATAGAAAAAGTCATGTGGAGGAGCCCTGAAGTGTTCAGTCACGATCCCAGCTAAACGCAACCTCCTGAGTAACCCCAGCCTATACCACACCTATCCAGGAACCATAGCCGAGGCCAGAGAGGCAGGTAAGGCAGGTAGGGCAGAGGGGAGCTCTCCCTGCTAAACCTTATCCAAATTACAGAATTCAGAATGAATAAATGGTTGTGTTGTAAGTCACTGAGTTCTGAGGTTGTGTATCACATACAAGAGACTATAGCATGTATTGTGAAAGAGGAAGTCCATAAATTAAAAAGCATTGATCTGGAAATTGAAAGTTAATAGCTTTCTAGAGACTAATTAAAATTCCCTTGAGATGCTGCATTTTAATATTGTAGTTTTATTCAAATTTTGTTGAGTAAGATATTTCTCGGTGATTTACTTCAACATTTCTTAACTTGCAAGTTACTTAATAAAATGCATTAATACTACATTTACTTTTAATTTTTAATACTATATTTCTTAAAACAAGACTTTCCCCCATTGCACTCACGGTAAAATAAAGAAATTTTTCAGTCCATTCATTTTGAAAAAACATAATTTTCAAAAAGCTTTTCTTTCTATGTTTGATAACAGATCTAGCAGATACCTTTTTTTTTTTTAGCAAATATTCTTTTTTAAAAAAAATATTATTTACATTAGTTTATAACCTGTTTGGAAACATGTCACCAATTTGGGTTTATTTTATTTTTTATTTTTTTATTTTTTTGTCTTTGTGAGACAGAGTCTCACAATGCAGTTCAGGCTGGCCTTGAGCTCACTTTTGTAGCCAGGCTGGTCTCGAACTGGCACTGATCCTCCTGCCTCTGCCTCCCAAGTGCTGGGATTACAGGCGTGCGTCATCACGCCTGGCTTTTAGCAGATATTCTTAAAAGCCCTATGCCACCTGCAATTTTAGGAAGTAATCTATTCATATATAAAGAATTTAAAACATAAATTGACACAGTAATTCCACTTTGACAAATACCAAACCAACATATATGAAGATCCCAATATTTCACCATGTACATATACACAAAATTATCTGTATATAAAACATTATTATTATATATGGACAAAAAAAATTATACTGAAATGCTGCAAGTCACAGGAAAAAAATTTAAAAAAAATTAACATTAAAAAAAATCATTTATGGCTGAGCGTGGTGGTGCATGCCTGTAATCCCAGCACTCGGGAGGCTGAGGCAGGAGGATCACTGTGAGTTTGAGACCAGCCTGGGCTACAAAAGTGAGCCCAAGGCCATCCTGAACTGCATAGCGAGACCCTGTCTCAAACAAACAAACAAGCAAACAAACAAAAAATTCTTCCTTCCTTCCTTCCTTCCTTCCTTCCTTCCTTCCTTCTTTCCTTCATTTATTTGGTACAAGGTCTCATTACACAGGCCAGACTCTAAGCAATCCACCTGTCTCAGCCTCCCCAGTGCTGAGATTACAGGTATGTGCCACCACGCCCAGTTTGGGTGGCCAGAACAGCATGCAGTACCAAGGGTCAAACACTGATCCCTGCACTTGCCAGGCAGGTACTTATATTGCTGAGCTATCGCTCTAGTCCAAAAAATGTTTATCCATAGGAAAATGATTAAATAGTGCAAACTGTGGCACATACATATTATAAAATACTATGTATTGAAAAGCTCCTCTGTTTCCTTGGTCCTGCATGCCCTGCCTGCTCCGCCCCAGGGGCGTACCAATAGGCAGAGGAATCTGGGCATGGTGGTGCATGCCTGTAATCCCAGAGCTGCAGAGGCTGAAAACTAGGAGTCTGAGCTGCATAGTGACACCCTGTACCAAATACATAAATGAAAAATAAATAAATACATAAAAAATAAAAGTTCCTCTGCTTATCTTGACTTTCCAGTCCAAGTCAATAGGAACTCACCACAGGAAACTAGCCAAATCCAATGACCACTGTTCCTTGATATGGTGAGAAGCTGGTTCCAGGACTCTATGGCTACCAAAGTCCATGGAACCTCTAGTCCCTTATATAACACAGTACAGTGTTTGCATATAAATTATGTATAGTCTCTATATTTTAGATCATCTGTAATTATTTACAATACCTAATACAATGTAAATGCCACATTAGTAGCTCTCATACTTTATTGCTTAGGAGATAATGACAAAAAAAGTCTGGGGCTGGGTGTGGTGGTGCACGCTTGTAATCTCAGCATCTGGGAGGCTGAGGGAGGAGGAACACCACAAGTTCAAAGCCAGCCTAGATTACATAGTGAGTTTGAAGCTGGTTTGAACCTCATAGTAACACCTTGCCTCAAAAGAAAAAAAAAGTATGTATGTGTTTAATACAGTTACATTTTATTTTTAAAAAATTTGTAATACACAATTGGTTGAATTAGTGGATGTAGAAGCCATGGATATGATGGCTGGTTGTATTCAATTTTCCTTTGTTTTCTACAACTGACTGGGAGAAGACAGTTTTCAGAACTGGATTTTAAGCTAAATTTGCTCCTTTCTGGACAGGCAATAGGTTTCCTAAAACAGACGATGGGCTGCATCCTGGCACTAGATGGGATGTCAGAGATCAGGACCAGGAGTTGCTCACTGCTTGAGTGAACTCTCAGTAGGCAAAGTGATTGCTAACTCAAAACATAAAAACTAAGCAGGTGATATGGAAAAAGTCAAGAAGATGTTTTGCATGTTTTTTATTTTATTATTTTTTTATATATTATGGCTGGCTCAGCCTGCCCTGGGGGTGGGGCTGGCACAGCATGTGTTGCCAGGGATCAAACCTAGGTCCCTGAGGTTGCCTAAGCTTGCTTAAACAGGCACTTTAGACTGCTGAACTTTCTCACTGGCTCTGCAAGTTTTAGGAATTAGAAATATGCCCTAAAGTTTCTGGCCTACCCTCTTCCTGGAATATAGAGTAATTTAAGAAAAGATTACCTTTAACCTAGAAGGCTAAGTGTACATGCTTCGGAATTTCTGGGGCAATTCTAGCTGCTATGGTACATTCCAATAGAGGTCTGAGACTTAATACTCTCCTCTCAGTTATCATTCACTACAGTAATTCTTTTTTTTATTGTATTTTAGTACAGGGTCTACAAGGTCTCACTACCTAGATTTGACTCACCTGTGTTCAGCCTCCCAAGTGCTGGAATTACAGGGCGTGTGCCACCACACCCAGGCTCAGTGGACATCTGAGCTCTGTCCCCAGCTGTCCTGACCTTTTTTACAGGAAAATTCAACATGGGGCAACACCACTACGGCTTCGCGTTTTTGTTCTTATTTTTAGAAGTCTCTGACAGTGTAAACTGAAACTTATCTGAGCTCACTGGTTAAAAAGACTATATTGTGCTTCTAAAAGTAATTAAGAAGTGAGGTTCTCCGTATTTCATTGCCAAATCTGAGTTGTAAAAGGTTCTCACTGAGTCATGCATGTGTCCATCTAGTCTTCAATTCCATCTTCCCTCACTCCCTTCCTCTATCCATCCACCTACATCCTCTGACAGATTTCTTGATTCACCCTGGGAGCAAAGGTACAAGCACATTTTAGAGGTGGCTGGCCAGGTTAGGAATTTGTCTGAAGCTGTGAAATAATTTTTCTCAGTGAAACATTAACTGTCTCATTCACTATTGAGAAGGTATACATTTCTGAAAAAACACTCAGTACTGAATATCAAGGGCCTTAAAAACATGCATGCTAGGCAGGGCATAGCACATCTGTACTCCCAGCACTCGGGAAGCTGAGGCAGGAAGACTGACATGAGTTTGCCGTCAGTATTGGATACAGTGAATTCAGGCCAGCCTGAACTACAAAGGAAGACCCTGCATCACCCCCTCCTGAAAGAAAAGCATACAAGACTGGGCATGGAAGTGCACACCTGTAAACCCAGCTCTGGGGAGGCTGAAAACAGGAGGGTAACCACGAGTCCCAGTGGTGTAGTGAGACCCTGTAGCAAATACATTAAAAAAAAAGCATAAATATACTGTGATTCAGTAATTTCCCTTGTAGGAACTAACCCTAAGGAAGAAGTCAGAGATTCACCATAGAGAAACATGTGAAATTATAATTACACACAGTGAAAAAATATCTCTCTTACTTACAATTAGTAAGGAATTAGCAACAACTTATTATGAATAGTGTTGCTATAAACACTGGTATGCATATATCACTGTAATATGATGTCTTCAGCTCTTCTGCGAACATATTGAGAAGGGGAATAGTTGGGTCACATGGGAGTTTCTAATTATAATTCTCTGAGAACTGTCCACACTGATTTTTATAATGGCTGTACTAGTTTACATCCTGGAAGCAGTCTGTATGCCCATCAACAGACGAACAGATAAAGAAAATGTGCTCTCTCTATGTACCGGAATAATACCTGGCTATAATGAAGGATAAATTCAAGACATTTGTAGGAAATGAAAAACTTGAAAAAGCTGGCCAAATAACTCAGTGGATTAAAATGCCTGCAAGCAGGCACAGGGGTTGGGGGTTCGATCCCTCAATCGCCCACTGAGATGGCAATTGAGACTGGGTGTGGTGGCGTGTGTCTGTAATCTCAGCTCTTGAGAGGCTGTAAACAGGTGGATCACTACAAGTCCGATCTAATAGTGAGACCCTAAACACCCTGTAGACCCTTCCCTAAAATACAAAACAACAAAAAGAAAACTTTGAAAAATATAACATTGAGTGAAATAAATCAGACACACAAGCTTTAACATCATGCTATCCTTCATTTGAGTAACGCAAAGTACAAACAAAGAGCCAAATAAAGGATGGACAGAAGAAACCAAGGGGATAGATCTCCTGCAAATAGGAAGAGGTCCAAGAAGGAAAAAATGGAAACAAAGCTTTTGTAAGTAAGGAGGGGAAGAGAGATTGAAAGATTGTAAGGAGAGCAGAGGCGTGCAGAAAAAGAAGAATCAGGATATATAACATACAGGTACAAATTCCCTGTGATGATGTGACCATTATGTCTATCAAAAATGGACCAAACTTAATTAAAAAAAAATGAGGATTCCAGGAGGCTGAGGGTGAAGAAACGAAGGAGGTGGGGAAACATTTAAGAAGCGTCATGTACATGCACCAAATACCCCCAAAGAATGTAAACATTATATGTCATAAATATGAGCCAAAAATAGCAACACAAAGAATGCAAATGGACTAAGGGAATTTAGAGATATGAGAATGGAGATGGGTGGGAAGAAGGAATTAAAAAAAGAAATAAACTGTGCTATATACATGTACCTACTCCCCAGGATAAATGCAAACTTCATGTAATGCAAACATATACTAATAAAATAAAAATTAAAAAAATAAAATACAAGATAAGTCTACAAAAAATTTAAAAAATAGCATTTCTTTTTTAAGATTGTGATAAAAACTAAAAGGCTTTTCCCAGAAAATGCACATAAATTATTACTACCAAACAAACAAACAAACTGGCACCAATCTAATTAAACAGTATCTTCTTAGAAGATAATTAAATAAAACTGAAAAATTCTAGATTACTGATGACAATACAATAAATATTTATTTTTTCAGAAAGCAACTAAAGACATAGGAAAGCACTTATAAGCTGGGCACAGTGGCACATGCTTGTAGTCTCAGCTGCTTGGGAGGCTGAGGCAAAAGGAATATTTGAGCCCAGGAGTTTCACGTCAGCCTAGGCAACACAGCAAGACCTAGTTTAAAAAATTTATGATTATATGTAACAATGTTGAATTAAAAAAAAAGCACAAATTTTAATTAGATGGGGAGAAACTAAAAGAAAACACTAAAACACAAACAAAGGGCTCAATGGCAGAGCACGCCCCTACACGAGAGGCTGACTTAATAGCCAGCACCATAAGCAAACATATGAGATTATAGACAACAATTTTTTCTTTTACACTTTCAAGCACATTTCAAATCGTCTGACTATGTAATACTAAATAATTAGGGGAAGAAAATAGTCTATTAATATATTTTAAAGTTACACCTTTCAAAACTTCAACAACAGAAAAGAAGACAAAGAGTGAAAAACAGTTTTTGAGTCTGGGCTTCAACCTTGAATTCTGGCCACATCTGTATTTCTAACATGTTAATATAAATGTTAGATGGAACACAGTTATGCTAACATGGGCAGATTTGGCAAGGAGAACTTACCTCATTTGTGAATTTTGCTGAAAATGCTTTTTTCTTTTTTAAGAATATGTGAATTTTAATACTTTACTACTACTTAAAGCTGCTGAAATCTATGAATGCCTGATTGGTATCCAATTTTTCATACCACCACATTTTCATCTTTATTTAATCCTGTGCTGTGCGGTGAAAATCTCTGAAAAGCTAATTTCAGAGATTAGCTTTGGTGCAATAATACTGAGCAACTGATGTAGTCTTGCCCCACACTGCCACAGGGTCCCCAGAGGAAAAAGAATAAACAAGACCATTTCTTCTCTGCTTCTACCCAGTCCTCTCCCGACAGGAAGGTCATCTTGCCAAGACATTAGCTGCTAAGTTGAGCTCTAGCTCAACTCTGGCTAAATGTTAATAAGCCCCTGCAGGAAACAACTAGCTTTTCTTGTTCCTGTTTCTAGCTCCCTGCATCGAACCTGTCATTCAATAGTAATTCAGTAAATGTTTTTTTTGTTTTTGTTTTTTGTATTTTAGGCAAGGGTCTACAGGGTGTTCAGGGTCTCACTACTAGATCAGACTCCTAGTGATCTGCCTGTTTATAGCCTCGTAAGAGCTGGAATTACAGGAGCACGCCACCACGCTCAGCCTCACCTGCCGTCTCAGCGAACCCTGTGGCCAGAGCCGGCATGGCAGGCCCACCGATTGAACCCCCAGCCCCTGCACCTGCTTGCAGGCGCTGAGCTATTTGGCCAATTCTATTCAGTAAGTATTTTGAACTAAATTACACTGATGCCCTCATTACCAAGATTAAGTGAGAAAAAGTATATTCAGGATAAAGAATTTTGAGCATTAAAAATGATAGCCATGTAATCCAAGAATTTACCTGATTTAGAACTTGACAAAACAGGAAATTACATTAGAACTCTGAGAGTGTTTGGGTGTTTCTATGGGCACCCAAGGGAATGGCTTTCCATCAAGGACTGATGCCCCATGCTGGGGATTGAAATAAGAGCCACATACAAATAAACTCCAATTTTAGAGGCTGGGTGTGGAACTCGGCGAGAGCACACACTATCTGCAAGTTCTTGGGTTCAATCACCCAGCACCAAAACCAAACCAAACCAAACCAGGCAACTTCATTTATCTTTTCTCTTATTTCTTGAAATGAAAAATGTTTGCAAGAGACATAAAATACAGAAGAGAATTGCTAAAATATATATTGTGGTTCATATCCATTAAAGGTAAAAGACAAAAAGGATCAGGGTACTTTCTGGAAGCACCTCTCTATGAATATTTTTACAAGGTGTGGTAACAAATACAGTGAATGCTACCAAGTGCCACTCAACTAAAAGGTTCAGGTCCGGGGAGATAGCTCAGGGGCACAAGTGCCTGCCTGGCAAGTGCAAGGTCATGAGTTCGAACACTGGTCCTGCCCCCTCCCCCCCAAATTCAACTGAAAGGTTCATAAAAATAGGTTCTAATGGATAGCAGAAGCTAGGTTTTAGACTTATGCTAATAAGGGCTGGAGGTATAATTCAGCAGTAAAGCACTTGCCTGTCATGCACAAGGCCATAGGTTTGGTGCAAAAAAAATTATCTTAATAAGGGGTGTGGAGACAGCTCAGCAGAGTAAGTGCCTGCCTATAAAGCGCAAGGTTCCAAGTTCAAGTCCCGGTACAAAAAAACAAAACAAAAAAAACCAAACTTAATCAAATTGGTAGAAAACAGATTAAATTAGCTATGTGAAGAAGCTACTGGGCCTGGGAGATAGCTCAGGGACACAAGTGCCTGCCTGACAAGTGCAAGGTCCTGAGTTTGATCCCCGGTTTCACAAAAAAAGAGAGAAACTCTCACCTCCAAAATAAATAAATAAATTACACAAAAGAATGAGTAACTTTTTCTGAATGAATAATTAATTCTGTTATGGTTTGGGTTTAGATGTCCCCTCAAAGCTTCATGCAATCATGGGGCAGGCTTCCTAGGGACTGTGATTAATTCATGATCCAATGCCAGGATTATGGTGTGAATGCGGCTAGGATTATGGGTGTGAGTGCTATACCCGGCCTGGGGTTGATAGCTTGAATGCAACATAAGGAGGGAAGAGGCTTGCTCTCTGCTGCTGCTGTTCCTTTTTACTCTTGCTGCTTTGCGCCTCCACGAACTGCTGCCCTCCGCAATGTGCCACTCTGCCTTGGAGCCATGCAAGTATGGACTGAAACCTCCACAGACTGTGAGCTAAATAAACCTTTCGTTACTTAATTTTGGGCATCAGGTATTTTCTCTCAGGAATGAGAGAAAAGTAACTGAGACATCTGCCTATGTGAAAGGCAATTTATGATGTAAAACAGGCTAGAATTTAGTTAGGGCCACCAGATGATGATATAGGTTGAGAAGTGTACAACTCAGAGCATGCAAGTCATACAACCATGTCTTCTAGAGTTAGGTTATACAGCTGTAAACATCCTGTGTATGATGGATCTGGGTTTAACTATGTCTGAATTGAGGCTGGGGATATATAGTGCTTGTTTATCATGTATAAGATCCTAGGTTCAATTTCCAGCACCATTAAAAGAAAAAAACAAGCAAGCAAGCAAACAAACAAACAAACAAATGAACCAATGTCTGAGTGATATTATAAAGTAAAAGTAGCTCTACTTCCATATGGGCTCAAGAACAGGGTGTCTAAATAAAGGCCCTACTAACATTTGATGGAGATCGTTCTTTTTTTTTTTTTTTAATGAGCTATGGTTATTTATTTATTTATTTATTTATTGGCAGTACTGGGGATTGAACTCAGGACCTTGCACTTGCCAGGCAAGTGCTTATTCTACTGAGCTATCTCCCCAGCCCGAGATGGTTCTTTAATGTGGGGGTCATCCTATGTATTGCAGGGTGTTTTCCAGCATTCCTGGCCTTTACCCACTGGATTCCAGTAACAACCCATACACCAGTTATAAGGTCCAAGAAATGTCTCTAGATATTGCCAAATATCATCTGGTAAATAACATTTCTTCCTATCCTGTTTGAGAACCATTGATCTAGAGAAATGAAGAGCTGGACAGTATTCGTCAAGGTCTGGTAAAGTGCGAGCAGGCATGGAATCAAGGAGATATGAGAAAGGACACAGCGCACACAGGTCAGATGAATTCTCGATGCAAACTTGTAAAGAAACAACCCCCACAGATACATTTATCTGTGTATTAATTCCATTTGCCAAATAATGTTCCCATTATCAACTCAATATCTTGGGCACAGTAATATCAGGAAAGTATTACAAAGAGCAAATATGTAGTACTTTTTAAGGAAGTTTTAAAACTTGCAGTGACACAGAACAGCCCACAGGTTATTGTCAACACTGACATTGGACCATATGAGAGGAAACAGATGGAAAAACATTTGGAATGATTGGTAGTTTAATAATGTGTTAAGATTAAATTTCTAGAAGTACAAAAATAAATAAAAAAGCAGTTCCTTAAGTAAAAGATACTAAGCCAAAATGCTACTAGAGTATTTTCTGACTTGAAAGGAGAGACACAAAGAGATTCATATTTATACTGTATAATTATGGCATGGGAAAGATTTTCTACATAAAAGAGACTGTAAAGGGAATGATAGATTCAGCTACATCAGAATAAAAAACTTCTGTGTTTTAAAAACAAAATGAAGCTGAAACCATGAACAAAAGCAGGAGCTGTGCTACAATTTTTTTTGAGGTACCAGGGATTTGTGGCCTAGACTGCCACAAGCCTTCTGCCTCCACTGCCCAAGTGCTTCAATTACAGACATGAAAGGTAAGAACAAATGGAAGAAAATATTTATAACATAAACATCAATGTTAAAGATCTTTAAATAAATGAAATACAAAAATCCAAAACCTCATTTTAAAAAATGGACAAAATACAGGAATACAGAATTTACACATACACTCCAACTCATTCTACACATAAAAGCTTAGCTAGTAAATATATAGAATGTATTTAACTTTATCAATGAAATAAATGGAACTAAGAACAAGAGAGTGTTTTTTTATATTTAAACTTGATAAAGATGTATTTAAAAGTAACACAGAAAGGGCCAGCCAGATAGCTCAGTGGATTAAAGCACCTGCTTAGGCAGATGCAGGGACCAGGGTTTGATCCCTGGTGTGCCATGTCAGCCCTGCCCCAGGGCATGCTGAGAGGGTGACTGAGACTCGGCATGGTGGCGTGCACCTGTAATCCCAGTGCTTGGGAGGCTGAAAACAGGAGGATCACTACGGATCTGATCTGTGTAGTGAGACCCTGTAGACTCTGTACTAAATATATAATATATATGTAACACAGAAAACACATGATGCTCATAGAGAGGAGAGACAAATACTCAAACACTGACAACATAAACTGGCCCAATTCTGGAAGATGATTTAGCAATAAATATTTAAGTATATAAATATGCTTTGAACAAAATACACATATACATACACACACACACACACACACACACACCCCTCCTACCCTCCAGTGCTGGGAATTTAAGGCCTCTATCATGGAGCTACCCTCGTTCCAACACTAACAAACATGTACTACTTATATACATTTTTTCCTGGGAAACTGTCATAAAGATTTAGCTCCATGAATATTCATTTTAGTGTAATTCATAACAAACTTCTCATTTTTTGAGACAGGTCTAAGTTACTAAATTGCCTGCACTGGGCTCAAACTTGGCCTCCTCCTGCCTCAACATTTCAAAATGCTGGGATTGTAGGTATGTGCTACCATGCATGGCCTAGGACAACTTCTTATAATAATGTATTTGTCTGGTATATTTTAGACTCAAATTCAGTACTGAGGTAAACAAATTTAAGTTATTCTTTCTTCACTGTAGACTGTAGCAAACAAATTTATTCTTTGAGCTGATACATAAAATAGTACATATTTATAGAATATAAACACATTTTTAAATTTTACTTTCATGAGATCGTTGTTTTATTCATAAAAGGATTTAAGTGGTTAGAATTTTAGCTTCTACGCTGCCTCTGCTCCTCTCTTTTGCTCTTGCTGTTTTGCTGTTTTCCACTGCCATGAATTGCTGCCCTCTGCCAAGTGCTGCTCTGCCTTGGAGCCCGCTGATTAGACTAAAACTTCCACAAACTACGAGCTAAATAAATAAACATTTTCTTTTTTCTTTTTTTTTTTTCAGGACTGGGGATTGAACTCAGGCCCTTACCCTTGCCAGGCAAGTGCACATTTTCTTTCTAAAAAAAAAAAAGAATTTTAGGTTCTATCATCTTTAGCTGGAAATAGGTATCCAAAATATCCAAAACGAAGAACTATGTTCATACGAACAGTGCATGGCTATGTGGAATCTTTATAAATCTTTTGAAATGATGGTAAAGACAAAATTCAATGTGATTGTTTGATGTAAGTGGCAAAAGGCTAGTTTATTCACCAAAATCTTTCTTTACTAGGTTAAATTTACAGGTTTTATTATAGCTCATGGACAAATCACATAAACTAAAGTTGAGATCACTTCTTTTCTTTCTGTTTTGGTTAAAATGCTGGTGGAGATATGATGGAATTACTATACAAAGCCAAGAGCAAGCCTATTGGGCTGGGAAGCGCTGATCTTACGTAAGAAAAGAAGTCCAGTTCATCACACCTCCCTCCATTTTTTTGAACCAGGAATCAAACTCAGGACCTTGCGCTTGCCAGTATGGTACTGTTTCTAAATTGAAATGTTAACCACTGGTGGTTATCATTTATAACACTAATATAACTTATGGTATATTAGATAGCCCCCAAACAGAAGCTAATTTTCATAATTCAGCATATGTACATGCTGGTCATCACCTTTGTGATTAGTTTGCCTTAAGGCTTACGGCAATATTCCGTGTGTCAGTCAATGGCTAAGTCTATGAAATACAAATTAAAGAATACTTTTTCTCAATCCTGTGTTACACAGGTCAGTAAAAATATATCTAAACTACATCTGTTGGCTTACGATTTATTAGTTCATCTTAATTTAGCCTTTGTCAAAAAAAAA
>PVKN010023123.1:0-14916 GCA_004027915.1 Capromys pilorides | reverse complement strand
TAGAGCCGTTTACAGCTCAGCATACTAAACTACCTTTATGTTTTTTGTGTCACATTTAAATTTTTTCTGCTGGGTGGTTAAGGGCAAGATAAAGCAAGACCTGTATAACAAAATATGGAGTTTTTGTATCTTCCAAGGTCAGTCAAATCCCCTCAGGATTTACTTTGGAACCATGTACAGTACTTTGTACAACTGTTGTCAGTGTCAGCCTTCTGGATGAGTCACAGCCATTACTTGACCAGTTTGCTCTCTGTGAAAGCCCGAGAGAATGTTTTCTGTCCAGGTGACTCTCCTTAGGCACACTATATACCTTCAGTCCCTTTCCTCTGTGGTCCCTTAATCTCCTTGACAGAAAATTTGGGAAATCACTGAGTTTATAGGATGTTACAGCACAGGTTCTGTTCTGTCCTAGTCTGTTCTCCTCTCTACCTTTCTGTAGTTATTCCCTTACTTTAGATGCTATTAATTTAGAGATGTCTTTTTTAACTTCAGAGGTTATTTCTGCTCTGGTTTTCTCTGTGTTTCTGCAGTCATTTTTCCACTTTAGAGTCTATTAATTCATGCATTTCTTTTTTTTTTACTTCAGATGTTATCTCTGATCTGAGTTGCTCTATATGTTTATGCACTTGCCTGTCTACCTCAGATGCTACCAATTCAGAGATTTAGTCTGCATGATTCCTGTTTTCTTCCATGGTAGTGTCTCCTGTATTTATTTTGGGTGGACTCAGGACCCGAAATTGGATCTTGCTCCTTGTCTTTATCATTTTTTATAGCAGTGATCTCGGCACTTTAGTGAAGTTATGCAGTTAGCACCTATGGAAATTTGGGTCTGGATCCACCAAGCTTGTTCCCCTCCAGATGTGCCTGACTGTGAGTCAGAGCTCAGGTGGCTGGCTGCCACGAGGCCCCATGGGTTGGGACAGTGGTCGGCTGTGTGGGGATGGTGTGTGGCTGTGTGGGGACAGTGGGTGGAATCGGGGTTCGGGCATTTGTTGAGTCGGGGAATGAACGCGGGCTGAGAGAGTTCTTACCTGGCTGTTGTGAGGCCCAGTTGGGAAGGTGGGTGGAAATGGAGCTCAGTCCATTGATGAGTCAGGGGATGGACACAGGCAGAGGCCACTGAGCGGCTAGGTCGGGATGGCGGGTGGGGTCCGAGCTGGAGTTCAGGTCAGCCACCACATGGACAGGTCGGGATGGTGGGCCAGAAGTTTGTTATTTATATTCATTAACTATATTATATGTTCAGTGTATGACCCAAGACAACCCCTCTTTATTCAATGCTGCCAAGGAAAGCCAAAGAATTGGACAACCATACTTGAGATCACACGGAGTAGATCTAACAGGCCCATACAGAACATTCTATCTAACAGCTACAGGATACACATTCTTCAACAGCACAAACAGATTGTTCTCCAGGACGAGTTACATGTTATGTCATAAAATAAATCTTAAAAAATTGAAGATTGGAATCATATCAACTGTGTTTTCAATCACAGTTACATGAAACGGGACATTAATATAACAGGAGAAATTTCAGAAAATTCACAATTACCTGGTAGTTGAACAACATGTTCCTGAATACCCAGTAGGTCAGAGAAGAAATAAAAAGTTAGATAATCTAAGAAAAAGTGGGTAAATTACTAGGCACCTGTAACCTATCACAACTAAATATATCATGAAGCTAGACAATCTGAACTGAACAGTAATGAGAAAGGATGTAGAATCAGTAATAAAAGTCTCTTATCAAAGAAAAGCCCAGGCTTCATTACTGAATTCCACTCAATATTTACAAAAGAATTAGCTCCAATTCTCCTCAAACTCTGCCAAAAAATTGAAGAGGGAAAAATTCTTCCAAATTCATTTTTCAAATCCAGGATTACCTTTATTTCAAAATACTATAAAAGAGGGGCTGGCCAAATAGCTTAGTGGATTAAAGTGCGTGCAAGCAGACGCAGGGGCCGAGGGTTCAATTCCTGGACCAGCTGTGCTGGCCTTACTCCCAGGTTGTGCTGAGATGGCAATCGAGTCTGGGCATGGTGTTGTGTGCCTGTAATCCCAACTCTTGGGAGGCTGTAAACAGGTGGATCACTATGAGTCCAATCTATCAGTGAGACCCTGAACACCCTATAGGCCTTCCCCCAAAAAAAATACTATAAGGAAAAAGTTACCAGCCAATAATGATGGATGGTGATTTTTGTCTGATGGACATAGTTGCAAAAATTCTTAAAAATACACTAACAAACTGAATTTAATAGCACCCTGAAAGAATCATTCACTGTGGTCAAGTGGGCTCAATTCTCAGGAATGTAGGAATGGTTCAACACACCCAAATCTATGAATGTAACATGCCCTTCTCACAGACTGAAAGTGAGACACTGTTATGATTATCTCAACAATGTCAAGAAGCATTTGACAGAATTCAACATCTTCTCATTAAGAAGCTCTTACAAATTACATATGTAAAGAATGTACATCAACATATTAGAAAGCATCTATGACAACCCCAACTAGCAGCATACCAGTGAAAAATTAGCTTTCCTTCCAACATCAGAAGGAATACAAGGAGGTCTGCAATCATCATGTTTATTCATTGTAAGCCCAATTCAGAGCAACTAGGCAAGGAAAAAAGATAAAAGGCATCTAAGTTAGAACAGAAGATAAATAGTCTTCATTTAAAATGACTTGATCCTATATATGGAAAACTTTAAACATATACACACACACACACACACACACACACACACACACACACACACATCTGTTAGAACTTTTAGTAAAACTGCTGGAAACAACAACAATGTACAAAAATTTAGTGACATTCCTATATGCTAACAACAAACTATCCACAAAGAAATTTTTAAAAATCTCATTTGTAGCAACAGTTTTAAAACAAAAATAAAATAGGAATAAATTTAGCCAAGGCAAAAAGACCTATAAACTGAATACAGTAAGACATTGATAAAAGAATTTAAGAAGACAAAAATAAATGGAAAGATATTATATATTCTTGGATTGACAGAATTAATATTGTTATCGTTTGTAGTTTGGGAAAATGTCCCTCAAAACCTAATATGTTTTTCAAAAACAATTTTTTTTTAAATGTATTCGGTACAGGGTCTCACTATGGAGCTTGATTCAAATAATCCTTCTGTTTCAGCCTCCCCAGTGCTGCTGGGATTACAGGAGTGCCCCACCTCATCCAGACTCACTGGCTAGCTCAGTGCCCGGGGGCAGGGCTGATGAAGCCTGCAGTACTAGGGATTGAACTCCAGTTCCTGCACTTGCCTAAGCAGGCACTTAGTCTGCTGAGCTATCTCGCCAAACCTCAAAATTTTTATGACTATATGTTTGGAATACTTATTAAATACTTTCAGCTTGAGCTGCTGCATTCCCATTTTACATTTACTTCCCCTTCCCCTCCCTACTGTCCTGTCTCTCAGGACTATTGATAGCACTCCTTTTTATCTCCACAGAGTCTACATCAAAAGCCTCTACACTGGCAGCGTGGGCTCCAGCTCATAACATTATGGGGTATGTGTCCTGCAAGGGAACACTGGGACCCTGGGTCTTTCTTTTTTCTCTCCTTGCTTCCTGGCTGCCATGCGGTGAGCAGTTTCCTCTGCCCCTTGCTCCTGCCATGATGTATTGCCTTACCTCAGACTCAAACTGATTAAAGGCAAGCAACTGTGGACTTGAATCCATAAGGCAAAATAAACCTATTATCTTTGTAAGTTGGTTATCTTGAGTATTTTGTCACAGAAATGGAAAACTGATTAACAAACTGCTCGAGTGAGTTACAGGTTCAATATCTTTATCAAAATAACAATGACATTCTTCACAGAAATAGAAAACTAAAACCATAAAATTGGTATGAGACCATAAAAGATCCCAAATAACCAAAGTAAATCTTAAGCAAAAAGAACAAGGATAGAGACCTCCATACTATCTGACTTTAAAATATATTGCAAAGCAATAAGTAATAAAATACTCAGGAATGGTGTCGTATGCCTATGATCTCAGCACTCAAGAGGCTGAGACAGGAATATCATCAAAGACCAGCCTAGGCAAAAAAGTGAGCTCAAGGCCATCCTGAACTACATAGTGAAACCCTGTCTCAAAAAGATAAAACAATAACATCAATAAAACATCATGGTACTGGAAGAAAGACACGTAAACTAGTGAGACAGAACATAGAGCCCAGTGATAAATGCACACATTTATAGTCAACTGATTTTCCACTAAGTTGCCAAAAGAAAAAGAATGAGAAAAGGACACCCTCTTCAATAAATGGTGTTGAGAAAACTGGATCTCTATACATAGAAGAATGAAATGAAAACCTTAGCTCACTCCATATAACAAATTAACTCAAAAGGGATTAAATACTTAAATTTAAGACTCAAAATTATAAAACTATCAGAAGACATAGGGGAAAGCTCCTTGACACTGGTTTGTGCAGTAGTTTTGAGGGGCTGTGGCCCCAATCGTGCAGGCGCAAAGGGAAAGAACAAATTAGTTAACTTCAGACTAAAGGTTCCTGCACAGCAAAAGAAACAGAGTGAAGAAATAACCTACACATTAGAAGAAAATATTTGCAAATTGCACATCTGTTAAGGGATTAATATACAAAGTTTAACGATGAACTCAATTCAATATCAAGAAAACAATGCAATTTAAAAACGCACAAAGGCCCCAAGTAGACATTTCAAAAGAAAATATGCAAATGACCAATAGGCGTAGGGAAAAAGGCTCAGCATCCCTAGTCATTGGAGAAATGCAAATTTGTTTTTTTATTGCATTTAATAAGAAATAACAGTGTGACAGTTTCAAAACATGTTAGTAGTACATTTCCAGTATTTGATACAATGCATATTGTTGTTCTCCTGGCTATACAGAGCACAGGGTGTAGATGCAATAATTTTTCTAATCATTATTGATACAAAAGCCTTTTACAGTATGCTGAGCTATAAAAGGAGAAATGCAAATTTGAACCCTGCTGAGACACCACCTCACACCCACTGAGGGCCTTTGTGAAGAAGATGGAAGATGATGATGAGCATTTCAGAGGGTGTGGAGAAAGGGGAGGACACCTTGCAATGTTGTTGGTGGGAATATAAATTAGTGCAGCCACTCTGGAAAACAGCTGAAGGCTCCTCAAAACATTGAAACTAGAACCACCAGGTGATCCAGTAGCGTCCCTACTGATAGACATCCAGAGGAATTAAAGTCAGTGTGAAGAGACGTGTGCATCCCCATGTTCACTGCAATAGTATCATAAGAGATACAGAATAAACCTAAATGTTCATTATCACATGCATAAAGAAAACATTAAGCTGAAAAGATAGGGTCTTGCTCTGCTCTTGAACTGACTTATGTAGCTCAGCCTGGGCTTGAAGTTGCAGCCATCCTCCTGCCTCAGCCTCCCCAGGCATTGCAGAGATTATGGGCTTGCATCACCATGCCTGGCTCATAGTATCCATTCTTACAAGAGCCAAAATTCTGTCATTTTGTACAGATGGCTAAACCTGGAGAATATTATACTAAGTGAAAAAAACCAGACACAGAAATACCAAAATAAATGCAATGAGCCGGACAAAGAGTATACACATACCTATGTGTATGATCTTTCTTATCCGTGGAATCTAAAAAAATTGAGCTCATAGAAATGGACAGTACAAAGGTGGCTGCAAGAGACTATGGGCAGTAGCTGGGGAGATGTCTGTCAAATAAAGAGAAATGTTCAGTGACTTAAGAGGAGTAAGCTCAAGAAATGCATTATACAACATAGTGACTGCAGATAATTATTTTATTTTAAAAATCACTGAGAAAAATGTAAGTATTCTTGCCACCAAAATGCTGCATATGTGAATAATGTGTATTAATCAGCTCTGCTGAGCTGTTCCATTATGCAGACATCTTCCAACATATCATGTTGTACATAAGTATGTTCAGTCTTTTCCAACAAAGAGAATGAAAAAAGATTGTAAAAGATTTTGGCAGTAGGTCAAAGTAAAATGGAAAGAGGCTCAGATACACTGTGGGTGCTCTTAGGGCTGTGTCTTGATGTCCCCACAAAGCAGCATGTGATTGTAGGTGGGGCTTTTTCTCAGAGGTGGCTGAACCTCCAGTGTGTGAGGCTGGGATTAAGGGGTGTAATTACTAAATCAGTGCACTGGTTGGTGTGGCACAGTTCTGGGTGTGTGCACCACATGTCCTAAGGGTGGGTAGCCTAGACAGAACATAAAAGGACAGGCAGACGTCACTCCCTGGTAGTTTGCTGCCTTGCTGCTGTCTGCCTGCCATGGACTGTCTCTCCTTTGCGGTGCCTCTCTACCATGCTGCCCTGCCTTGGAGCCAGCTACCTATGAACTGAGGCCTCTCCAAACTGTGAACCATCGTAAACCTTTCTTCCTTTACCTTTGAATGTTGGGTATTTTGTTTCAACATTAAAAAAAGTAGCCAAGACAAGTGCTTATGAGCTGTAGCCTTTGTATATCAGTTTTGTCCAAACAAATGTTCCACAATAAACTGCTGTTTAGGACACTTAGAACTTTGGTCTTTGTGATTGAAAAATAGCAGAAGTGAAAGATGATGAATTTAATTATTATTGGGCATTCTGTGTTTCCTGTTGATGGTTCAGTGATGTAAACACATCTCATTTTAAATAGTTAGAAATATATGCCCGTGTACATTATCCATACTAACATACACAAACCCATATATGTAGCATTATGTTTATAATATGTGCAGAACATTTCTAGAAGATCAACAAGAGATTGGTAAGTAGTTATTGCAAGGCATGGAAATTGGAGGTGATAGTATGGGGAAAGAAACTTACTTTTTGTGTTTTATGTCTTTTCACAGCTTTAAGTTTTCATGTTGTAAACATACTAAGTATTCGGCTATAACCTAGTTGATATAAAGCTTTTGTGTGTGTGTTGCAATTGGGAAATGCCTGTCTAGGTGAGAAATTCTTGAATACGTAGGACTTATAAATGATGGAGGTAGGGTATTTCTGGGACCATCTGACTTCAAAGCCCAGGGTTTATTTCATTATACCAGAGTAATTTTTTGGGTGCATTGATCTGGTAATGAGCTGAAGTGCACTGGTTGGTTTGGCACAGTTCTGGGTGTGTGCACCACCTGTCCTAAGGGTGGGTAGCCTAGACAGAATATAAAGCAACAGGCAGAAGTCACTCCCTGGTACTTTGCTGCCTTGCTGCATACTAATGGTATGCATGGAAGCATCACGGGAGATCCAGGTTTGTAATGAGTGTTTTTTTAAAAAATAAACAACATAATTTTAAACACTTGTGCTTTATAGATTGTGATTTTTTTAAAATACTGAAGATTGAATCTTAGGCTTTTCACATGCTAGGCAAGTATTCTATCACTGAGCTACATCCTTAGCCTTTTAAAGAAATTATTAGGGCCAGCGAGTTAGCCCAGCAGACTAAAGCACCTGCTTAGGCAAGCTTAGGCAAGTGCAGGGTCCGAGGCCTTTCAATGGAGGCATTCCTTCTAAGGACAGGCAAGGTAACATCCAAAGAAAAAGTATGCTGTATGAGTCAAGCGTCTCTTTAGGGCAAGAAAGTTTAGTGCAACATTTAATGTAAGTCCTAAAGTACAGAGCCCCCCAGTCACATGATATTGAAAGTCCGAGTGTATATTGGCTCTGGAGAAGTGTCCGTTACTCCATTACCTCCTCTCAGCTACTACTCAGTTCTGGACCATCGTGGAGTTACCCCACTTGGGGCATGCAGGTATACTCCTAGGGGAGACTTGAATACTTTTATGTAGCCAGCTACATGGAGGATTACAGTAGAACAGTGGTAGAGCCAGTGAGGGTGCGCATGAATGGCCTCTGCCTGTGCTTGTGACCTGTGGAGCAAAAGCCAACCCAGGCCCTTAGCAGTACTGTAGGTATGAAAATTAGGAAAGTAGGAACCCAGATGGACAGGATTGGAATCCCACACCAGTGTGTCAGGCGAGTTAATCTCCTATGCCCTAGCTTCCTTGTGTCTAAAACTGTAACTCTAGAATGCACAGTGTGGGGTTGTGAGGAAGTAATCAATTCATTTATGTACAAGGCTTAGAATAGCACAGGGCATTTGGTGAACACCAGCTAGCTACTTTTACTATCATCCTTGGGCAGACAGCAAGAGTCGGCGGAACGCATTCCAGCTTTTAAGGAAAAATCACCACCCAGTTGGCATCAATTTCTAACCAGTTGGATATATTTCCCCGTCTCACTTGGGGAAGAGAGGGATGGAAGGCATGTGGATATGCTGTCACCCCACTTCATTCCCTGTCCCCTCAAAGCTCTCAGTGTCCTATGCTCCATAGAAATTTAAGGGGTTGGAACAAGGAGTCTTTACCAAACATCAGAGCGACAGAAGGAAGCTATGAATAATACAGAATTTCTCAGAAAATTCCACTGAAGTCATGGGAGGAGGCCTCTTTTATTATAAAAATCAAGTTCTCAGTGAACTAGAAGTGAGGGCTATAGTGATTCTCACTTGTGCCCACAGGCTAAACCCTTTAGAGTACTTAAAAATCGGTTCTCAGTCCTCACCTCAGACCAATTAGGACAGAATGTGTAGAAGTGGAGCCCAAGTAAGGATATTTTCTAAAAGCTTCCATGTGATTTAACATGCATTACAAGTTTAAAAGATAGTTTTCCTGAGGAAGCTGGTTCTCCCTAAAATTCACTATTCAGAGATTTATCATAGAAGACTGGTCTTAGTCCAATTTTTTAATGATTTAAAAAAACAAAAACAAAAACAACACAACAAAAAAACTTAAAGGATTCCAAAGGTGAAAAAAAAAAAAAAAATGAGCAGTCACACCTACACACAGGGCATGATGGGGATCTATGATAGTGCATGCCACACATGACTATAACTGTAAGAATTTACAGGTGAAATTCTACATGTGCAATGTTCAGTAAAGCAGCTTGTGTGTGACTTTAGAGAACAATTATGCTGTCTTAGCATTTAATGATAGGAAATGAGTTTCAAGAAATAAGTTCTAACTTATGACATTCAATTCTAATAAAGGCTTCATATTTTATATTCAGTCTGTGAATTTTCTCAGAGACACAAATGAGTGGTAAAGGAAGGAGAGGCTGCCTTACAATAACCTGAAAGGTTACCTTCCTGTTTCCTTGTGAAGACAATATTTGACAACACAAGAAAATCCAGTGGAGGGTTGGGGAAGATCCAGAGATAGTCTTCCTAGTGTTTATTTTATGTTTAATAATGATTAAAAATATTATTTTAAAATATGTCTATGTCAGATTCTAACTTTGGAAGGAAGAGGTCCAATTTAAAAAGCATGTTTACAAAAATACCCTTTTTAGGGAACTAGGTACTTACCAGATATATATCCAAAATAACTAAAAGCAGGAACTCATGCAGCTATTTGTACCAACCTCACTCATGCAAGTCAAAAGGTACGTGGATAAATTGTGCAGTATATATGCAGTGGAACATTCGGCCATAAAAAGGGACAAAGTTCTGGCACAACATGAATGAACCTTGAAAGCAGCATGCTGTGCACAGAAGATAGACACATAAAGACAAATACATAACTCCACATATGCAAAACATCTAGAATAGGTGAATTCATAGCAATACCAGTATAAAGTAAGGTTAGAGACTGCCTGGACTGAGGGAAGTACGATATTCTGTTTGCATTGATGGAAGAGTTCTAGATATGAATAGCGGTAATGATCACACCAGTTTTATTAGTGCCTCTAAAAAAAATTTAAAGAGTGATAAATTATACCTCATAAGAATAAAATAGGGGAACAACCCACTCGGGGCCCCCCTTCTGACCCTCTCTTGGACAGAAGCTTTCTTTCCTCCAATAAATATGTTCTGCTCATAAAAAAGAATAAAATAAAAAATGTGAATGGCAACTTTAAGATGCTTAACTACTTGAAATTTATTTAATCTGTCCTCTGGGTTGTGTGCCATTTTAGAGTAAAGCAAGTCTGGTTGACTGGCTAATAACCCCAGTGGTTGTGACTATGGCCCGTGTTACAACCATATACAAGGCACCATTTTTCCAGGAGTTGATCTATTTCAAAGACTAGAGATGTTCCCTGCACCACTAAATTTACATTTTTTAAGAGTTCCTCCACAATATCGTGAAGCAGAGGCCCTAATGACTACAGCTGTTAGGAGTCAGTAGTTGTGATATTAATATTGCTAGAAAAAGGCAAACTGTGTCAGCAGATTCCAAATTTCTGCCTTCTCTCAGCCCCTGTTAGCCTTCTCATACATCATAGTAATTGATTAGGAAATAAATATAAAATTCCAAATCACTCCCTAGTTCTTAATGATTCTGTGCATATTGAACACCCTATATCAGTTAGGGTGCTTGCTGAGAAAGCATAATTTAGCTCCATCATGACACTTGTTACCATCATAAGTTTAAGAATTTAAACTTAAGAGATTTCACACATTTGAAAGATAAACTTGTTTAGTAATAAATTAAAACTAAATATGATTTTCGTTTCATGGCGGTGTGAGCTGCAGGGAAAGATTTTCCCAAGGTAGCTAGCACTACTTTAGTCAGTAGAAGCAGTGTCCCATCAAAGTGGTGTTAGTAAAATTGTGTTTGAGAGCACTGATAACCTGACTGAGCAGCCACCATGCAAGCTGACACAAGGCAGCCTAAGGGGCAGGCAAGGGTTTCTTTACTCCACTTTCCACTGCCAAACAAATCCCTGAGATAATAAACTTAGAAAAGATTTGTATTGGCTCTCAGCTTTGGAGGCCCCAGCTCACAGCAGGGCATCCTGACAAGTATGCATGGCACCAAGCCAGGGACACAAGAGAAAGAACAGGAGGCCAGGATCCCTCTGTCTGTCTGTACCCCCACTGACCTAAAGACCTTCCACTAAGTGCCCCCACTAGATCCCCCACATGTGCTATCCTGGGAACCATGCTTTTAGCATGCGACTTTCAGGGGCCATTTCAGGTCAATACTGTCACAGAGATTACAACTAGGCCAGAGAATAGGTCACAGAGAGCAAAATGCAGTGTGACTCATAGATAAGGTGAAACAACATGTTCCCAGATTCTGAACTGAGAGTGACAGGAACACTAGTCTCGACAAGAGTCATCCTAGAAACCACAGTTATTGCAGGTCTGGAACACTAGGGTTCTGGAGTCCCCTTTCACCCTGTTTATAGGAATCTGCCATTTCTAGGAAGGAAAATTTTGTGTCACTGTTTCTATCTCTCATAAAATGAAACAATCTTCAAAACAAAGACTCTTTGGGTGCCTTGCTGCTGTGTCCACCCAAGGGCAAGAAGGAAGATGGTCCCTCCAGGGTGCTTCACAGAGACCTCCATGTTCTTGGTCCTGTCCCCTGGCCACACCTCCTAGGCATGCTAAGAGACTGTGAGAAAGGCCACCTGTTATCCTCTGGGCCATGTAGATTTACTCCTTTAGTTGGCTTTCTCAATTCATGTTTATACTTCTTAATAATTTTTCATGAATTCACCTTTATGAAGCCTAGGACAGTAGGCTTGTCAGATCTGCTATTTCCTGACAAGTTGCTCAGCAGCTCTCCATTTCTGATTGCTGCAACAGACTGAGGGTAAGTGGGGGCCAGGGACTCCAACTTCTCCTGCTCCCTTGAATGCTTAAAGTTGACTCAGAGCCTCCTCTAGGAGCACAGGTCAGCTGGTCTTAGTAACAAGAGCGTTTCCTTAACTTGGTTGAAACAGAACCCTGTGGAGCCCTGCCTTGGGTGAACGCTGCAGTTACGGACAATGAGGCCTGGCAGCTCTGCTACCACCTTTCCTGGAGCCCTGGAGACAGACAGATCAGAAAATCCTTATAGAGGCATGAGAGCAGTCCCTTTGGTCCCTTGGCCTTGGTGGACTCACAGCCTGTTCCCAGTTCCCTGTTTCCTCTGTAAATAATTTACTTTTTTTATAAGAGTGATAAAGCCAGGTCCTTGTGGACCAGGCAAGATCTAAGAGATGAGGAAAGCTATGTATTTTACCAGTGACACAGAGGACTCCTGGCAAGCTGCCCTGTCTGAGCTGGGATCTTGCCTTTTGTCCTCTGGCTACAGAAATGCTAGTCAGTGCAGAAAGGCCTCCTTTTAATCTCTGAAATAGAAGTTCCCCTTAATGCTTTTTAGTCTTTGCACCCCCTTTGGCTGTGGCTGTATGATTTCTATCTTTGTAAGATCCTCTTCTATTAGCCCAGACCACAGTCGACAGACTGCTGCCGCTGGGAAGGAACCCAGTGTGTTTCATTTACTCCGGATCCCGTAGCCAGTGTCCAAGGCACCCTCCCTTGCCCTGTCCTGGCAGGAGGAGGAAAGAGTCCTCCAAGCTTTCCCAAGGGCCAGCCCCTTGCTCAGTTTGCCTGGAGCTTGAGGTTGGAGGCAGCACTGCCTGTGTGAAATGTGCACAGCCCCTTCTGTTGGTCCCTCTTCCCTACACCATGTGCCTGCCTCCATTTTGTGTAAATGTCAACAGTTGGTCAGAACTGAGAACTTTGCTCACTTTCATGCAAAGTAACCCATCCTGGAAGGTGGCTTAGGCCTAGGAAGTTTTAGGAGGTTTGATTGAAACAGACTTTGCCTCCAGTGTCTAAAGCCCAGAGGATCCCCTAACACACATACACACACACACACACACACACACACACACACACACACACAAATTCAGTGGAAGTTGCAGGTTTAGAGTAAGGTCACTGGGCTTGGGCCAGCGAGGTTGCTGTACTGATGGAGCACCACGGTGGTGCCCAGATATCTTAAAACAGACACTTGCATTGTTCCCCCATTTTGGGTTCACAGTGGACAGACGGAAAAAAGAGGGGGCCCTAATGCAAGTGAATACGGTAATCTGCTTGTTCACTAGTTCAAGTGCTGGACTTGGGACTTGGGAGTGACAAATGGGGCCACTTAGAGCTGGCATCAGATTCAGGCCAACCTGTGAGACAAGCTGTGCTTGTATCAGAGAACCTAATAGCCTGAAACTAGCTCAGCAAGAGAAAGCACTGCCCCTCTTCAGCGGGAGCCTCTGTCTTCCTGGGGAGCTCTGCAGGTGCTGTTCGCTCCTGTGAAATGCAAGAGACTGAGCAGAGACGCCCAGCAGTGACAAGGTGGCCATGACAAGTGTATTGAGCTGCAGGTGGATCCTTCACTCTTGATTGTCCAGAGGAGTGGACCTTGAGGGAGAACTCAGAGCAAAGCGATTGCTTCCCACCAGGTATGGTTTTTCTTTCTCTTCCTAATACCAGAGGTGTGTGGAAACACGGATGTTCCTTGTGTGTGAAGCCATGAAGCAGGCTGGCCTTGGTGCTGTACTCATTGCCAGGTGTGAAGGCCATCACTTAATAATGAGCCCCCCTGTTGGTGCCCCTGGCCTGACCTTGCTGCCTAGGGAAATCACGACAGCGGAAGCATCACCTCTGAGTGCATTACCATGAGTCACATGTACCAGCAGTTCCTTCCCTGTGACAGGGCTGGTGTCCCTGGGCCCAGGAAAGACCATTGTGTTGGGCTGGTGGAGCCAGGAGTACTCAGCCTTACTTCTAGGGCTTGTAGAGTTGGTGCCACATAGGCCTCACCTCTGAGGGGACCCTGGGTCCCCTGTCAACAGCCAGGCACAGCCCTATGGCTCAGCTGGCTTGGACCCCTGAGCTGTCTCTCTTTGCATATGAGAGTGGCACCTGCCTCACAGGGCTGAGCCTTTCTTGCAGGTGCCCAGTGCCACCAGGCCCTCCCCTGCCCTCAGTGCAGCACAAGGGTGGCCATTAGCATTGTAATAAGGTCCCTCTACAACTTAGGCTGCTCTGAGATACCTGGAGGCTGCTAAACTTTAACTTGCTGAGTCAGCTGTGATAGCATTCTTTCCACATAGACAGCTGTGTGCTTCTGTTCTTGAGAAGGTCAGTGGTCAACACTCAGACAAGACTGGCCAGATAGTCTCCATCACGATGACTGATGACTGCTGGGTCTCAAACAATGTGGTCAGAGTATAAGTACTGAAAGCAGTCTCAGAGGCTGCAGCTTATTTAATCAGTTGGTTAATGGGAGAGAAGTACTTAAAATATCTTATTTATATAATAAGCTTCATCTAAATCTGGGATTGACAAACTACAGCTCACAGGCCAAATCTGGCCCACACGTTGTTTTTATAAATAAGGTTTTATTGGAACAGAGCCATGCCGATCTGCTCTAACTTTTTTTTTTTTTTTTTGACCGGGATTTGAACTCACGACCTTGCACTTGTGAGGCAGGCACTTGTGCCACGGAGCTGTCTCCCCAGTACCTCACTCTGACTAATTTGCTCACAACAAAACTAACTGAATGGTTTCAAAAGAGGCAATATGGCCTCCAAAGCTTAAAATAACAAATATCTGTCCCTTCACAGAAAACCTTTGCTAAATCCTATCTGAACACAATCAACTTGATCCTGAATTATTGTGCAATAAACATAATAGATAATCATAGAACTGGCTATGGTATTTTTAGTATGTAATCACTTTTTGTTATAAAATTATACAGGATTACATGCTTCTTACAAAATAAAAAAATCTATGTAGATACAGGTAAATTCCCCTTTGGCTGTCCTGCCAACTTTAATCTTCTACTTCCCTTAGAGCACCTAGAATGATGTATTTATTGCCAGGCCATGCTGTACATATTCAGCTATACATATGTGTATGATGTATACATTTATTACTTGTTCTCATTCTGTTTTTCTACTATTTTGCATGATACCCTATACCTATTTTAGAGCTCCACCTCATTTATTTTATCTACTGTATAATATTTCACTGTGGACTAGGATAATAGCTTAATGATTTAAGTACCTGCCTGGCAGTATAAGAACATGGATTGGATCCCCCGGTACAGCATACTGTGCTGGCCCCAGAA
>PVKN010023122.1:0-14913 GCA_004027915.1 Capromys pilorides | reverse complement strand
AAAGAAAGAAAGAAACTGTTTATTCCTGGCATTGATGCTGCTGTCCATAATTTTTTCTATTTTATCTCTTTCATTTTTCTCTGTCTTACCTACATATTTCACAATGTACTAACACAAAAAAATAGGAAATAATTCTCTATTTTTAAAACATGTAAGTAAGATCATGAGCCTTGTGTGAGACCATCTTGATTAGAAATCTTGGCCCAACTTTTTATTTTCAAGTTATCGAAATTCCTGTGTCACTCTTCCCTTTTGCGGCCATCGCTGGAGTTGCAGTGGCCAAAATGAAGTTTAATCCTTCTGTGACTTTAAACAAAAACTGTAAAAGACATTTCAATGCACCTTCCCACATTTGCAGGAAAACTATGTCTTCTCCTCTTTCCAAAGAGCTGAGACAGAAATACAATGTTCACTCTATGCCCATCTGAAAGGATGATGAAGTTCAGGTTGTTGAAGGGCTCTAGAAAGGTCAGCAGATCGGCAGAGTAGTCCAGGTTTACAGGAAGAAGGACGTCATCTACATCAAGTGGGTGCAGCGGGAAAAGGCAAATGGTGCAACTGTCCACATGGCCATACACCCCAAGTAAGGTGGTTATCACCAGGCTAAAACTAGACAAAGACCACAAATAGATCCTGGAACGGAGAGCCAAGTCTCGCCAAGTCAGAAAGGAAAAGGGCAAATACAAGGAAGAAATGATTGAGAAGATGCAAGAATAAAGAACTCCTGTGTGCAACTTTTAATTAAAAACTGCTAAAATGAAAAGAAAAGAAAAAAAGAAACTCCTGTGTCACTCCTGGTACAATAAAGATTTAATGGTAGTACCTCCCTCACATAGTTCTTATTTTTAATTGACTCTCAGATCCATAAAATTGAATTTATATGATCTTTGATTTATGATTCATCTCAGTATTGCTCCATACAATGTCATTTTCTGTTCATTTTCCAGAGCAAGCATTTATGAAATCTCCATCAGAAATAAAAATATTCCCATCTTATTTATTTTTCCTCTTTTTCAGTACTATTAGCCCAAATGTGGTGGTAATTGTTCTACAGTTGCCTGGTACTTACAATTGTAGCATGTTTGGTCAACAAATAGTTTAATTTGGTTCTAACTTTATAAGAGGAAATTATCACAATGGATATGATCTTTCAGAACTTCTTTTTAAAAAGTTGTTCCAGAAAGAGCCAACTATTTTGTACCTGAGTCCACATACTCATTTTTTTTAAATTCCCATAGCATATTACATATTTGCCCCTTTTAACTCATCTACTTATAGGCTTTTGTTAATGATCAACAAGGCTGCTGTAGTCATCTTTGTACAGATATTCTGACGTGTATGCACAAAAGTTATTCTGGAAAAAGAAATTCTGGGTCATAGGTTGGGCCTATGCTCAGCTTTAGAAGATAAAGTGAAACTGCCATCTCAAGTCTGGAGGTGCTTGGAACTGATTTTTTGAGGGTGGTTAAGAAGTGACTTCATTTTGTCTCTTTTCCTTATGGATAATCTTATTGCAACTTCATGTGTTAAACTGCCCTTTTTCACAAATGATCCAGCATGGTACCTTAGCCATATATATCAAAATACTTCATTTATGTGGGTTGGTCTTTGAATTGTATGCTCCACCTGGCAAATTTCCTATGTCTCACAAAGGTATAATTTCTGTAGCTTCAAAATTTGACTGGATACAGTATTTGGTAATGTGTGAGTTATTTTGAACCCTTTACTCTTCTACTATTAATTTAAAAATAAATGCTTCTTTTAGTGGATACATACATCTCTTAACTTGGTTTTCCTTATGTTATAGTTGATATCTACATGTCTCCCCCAAGGCTCGCATGCTTCTAGGTGGGGCTTAATGGAGACAATTCGATCATGGGCTGGGGTACTCATCCGTGGATTGGTCCACTGGTGGATTCATAGATAAATGTGATGTTGGCAGATGAAGCTCCTGTGGGAGAAGGAGAGCCTCTGGGGCATGGCCTGGACAGGTCTCTCTTATTCCTCTGTGATCTCCCTTTGCTTTCCTGTTGTCTTAGTTATTCTTCTCTCATTGCTGGGACAAACACCCGACACTCAAAATGAAGGAAGGAAAGGTGTATTTAGCTCTCAGTTACTGGAGGCTTCAGTCCATATTCAGTTGACTCCAAGGCAGAGTGGTACATGGCAGAGGGCAACCTTCCATGGGGCTGCTAAGAGCAAGAGCACTGTGAGAGAGCTAGCAGCAGCTCAAGCAGCTAACTTCTCTTCCAACCTTACACTGAAATGCAAACCACCTGCCCCAGGGGAGAGGCAGCACCCATTTCCACAATAATCATTTATGAATTCCAGAAGCTGCCCCATGACTGTATGAGGCTTTGGGGGGACACCTAGACACAAACCATAATACCTGTCCTGCCCTGAACTCCTCTGTGCTGGGCCCTCTGCTGTCTACCCTCCCTGGGAGCCCACTGACTATAGCCTGAAATCAGCCATTTCTCCTTAAAATTTTAGATGTGGGATATTGTGTCTCAGCAGTACTTTTTACATTTTTTGTTAGGTTTAGTTCTATATTTGTGATCCTTTTTCTCAAAATGGATTCTATTGAGTTTTTAGAGTGAATAACAGATTGTTGTCAAGGAGTGTCTTTTGTATTCTTTGTTGCTTAGCATCACCCCTTGCTTCTGTCCACTATATGTCCATAGCATACCTTGAGTAATGATGATAAAAATATCCCCAGACATTCTACAGTACCTTGGAGATGACATAGTCAGCCCTGACTCAGAACTACTAGTAGATGTTTATGTGCTTTTCTTCAGTGTTATCTTTATTTCTTGTCTCCCTTTTCCTTCATCTGGTTTGCCAGGAGGCTGTCTGCTTTCTTAGTCTTCAGCACAATCCAAAAGCTTTGCTGGCCGTTGCAAATTGTATTCTATTTCACAGATTTGTATTTCATTTAAAAATCTTTGGGTATATCTGTTCCTTTTACTACCTGCCTAACTTATGTACCTAGCAAATCGATTTTCAGCACTTATTTTATGCTTATTTCAGGCTAAAGGTCTTCCAAAAAGCTCCCCTAATGCTGAGTTCTGCAAGTTTTTAAAATAATCATTTAGTTGTTGACATATTTAAATTACATAAGGTTAAAAGATTAAAAACAGTGGAACGGATTGAAAGCAACAAAAATATTGAAGATTAAGCCATAGAAGTAAGCAAGAAATCAACACAAAATATCAAAATATCTATATGTACTTAGAATTTAAATAATTTACAGAAAAAAATGCCTTTATTTTTATCTCCTACAAAGAGTTCTAACAGAATGTTAACAATACTGTCCCTTTCCCTCATGGGTTACCTATGTGACCAGCGGGTGCTGGTAAATGTCTAACACCTGGCTTTTGGTTGGAGCACAGTGCGGGTGTTAGAGTGCAATGCTCGTTGATTTCATGGTGTAAATTCTCACATCTCCCAGTATGACAGCATTGTGCTTGGGTAGGCTTGGGAACAGACGTGCTGAGTTGGCTCCTTGAGGCTTCCGTACACCCTAAGAGTGACCTCTAAAACCCTGTTTTGGTCCTGCAAGCATGTTAAGTCCAGAGTCTTAATTTAGAAATGAGAGTCAAAAGCCTCTAAAAGTAGTAGAACCCTGAAAGTTGATTTGGTGTTAAATTTCCTCTCCCCGCACTGTCCTCTGAGCGTGCCAAGTGCACTGGACAAAGGCCAAAGCCTTTCTCTTTCCTCTGCCTTCTTCCTCGGCTCTCAGCTTAAACAGGAAAACGGAAGTGCAGTAGCTCATCTAGGGGAAGAAGGAGAGGGGAACTAGAAGAAAAGAGCGCGTCACCACCCACGTGCCCATCTCGACTGCTTCTTGGAATAGACAGTCAGAAGCTAAACTTTCCAGTAGGGAGTTCAGGGTGTGTTTCGGGCTGCTCTCTGCTGGGGCTCCAAGTCCTGTGAGCTGCAGACTGAGCTCGCCTGCAGCCGACCTTCCTTTCTCGGCACTCCATCCACTCAGTGACTCTTTAAAGAACGTCCAGATACTGGAATGAAGACTGTTCTGGGCACCAGGAAAACAATAGTCAAATAAAATAGAAGGTTCTGTGCTTTCCAGGTCAATGTTCTCTCCCTCTTCTTCTATAGGGGAAAGAAATCGCACCTTCTTGACACACTTCAGAATAGTGACGTCACTTACAGCACGCTGCAGAAAGTTCCCTTCCCCTCATCAGCCAATCAATCTTTCAGTCATTCTCTGCTGCCGTTTAGATTTCCAGAGACAGAGACCAGAGCTCTGTCCACTGTGTTCCTAATATCAGATGCTTTTTAAGTGGTCCTGCCCAGCTCCAGCCCCCTCAGCGTCCCAAATCACTAGACTGGAGGGGCCTGGAGGCTGCTTGCGCTCTTGCTTGAAGGGAAGGCATGGGGCTCAAAACTTAGAATTGCTAAAGAAATACTTCTCTCTAAGTTGACTTCCTCGTCCGCTCTCTTGGCGCTCTTCTTCACCTTCCTTCCATGAGTAAGTTGCTTTTAGTGTTGCAAAACCACCTTGCATCTGGTTGATTCCTTAACTCCGGGATTTCTGCACATGACCCTTGAACTGCTTCAGTATGTTACATGGGCTAATTTCAGCTTGGCTTCTAAACCAGAATGCTAGGTCTAAACTGGAATCTTAGATCCACTGCAGGGGCTGTGGGACCCTGGACAGCTGCTTGGCCCACATGTACCTCGGGTCCCTCATCTACAGAATATGGTTGACAGATGTGTTTCAACCATTCTTTATTATGTGAATTAAGGTGGAACAGACCCTGGGCAATGGAAGTCACTGACATTTCATAGCATTTCTCTGCGTTGAAACTCCCAAATTAGCATCAATTGTTTTCTTCTCTTTCCAGTTAGCTTCTTAGGTTCTCCTGTCATTGAAGATAGGAGTTCAAGCCTATTCAGGCATCTCTCTGTTCTTAGGCTTTTGTGGATGCCAGTGTTCTGTGTGAAGGCTTTTCCTCACTTGCTTACTATGTACAGTGCACAGAATTGTGAAAAACGGAAAAGAAAAGCAACTTCCAAATGGTGACCGAGCCAGAAGGACAGTGTGATAATAATTTATGTTCTTCAGCAGCAGCTAAAGTTAAAGTTTTTTGAGAAATGAATGTAATAACAATTTTAAATGCCTGTTCCTTTGTTTTGTCCTTTAAACAGATAATTCTTCAGTGATACTGAGTGACTCTTTTCAAGTGAAGGTAATAATTTCCTATGATGTTCATTATGGTTGTGAATAATACCCTATTCTCAATTTGTGACATATTCAGACAAATACACCCTTATTTCATTGCTTTTCTTTGATTTGTCAAAGGTGATAATAATTGAACTCTGAGTTCACAGTAATGTCATTAGAATTACAATACAAATAATATGAAATTAGACAACTGATTATTTGATGTGAGTCCCATGGAATCACAAGGCAACAAGATTCAACATTTAACCTATTAAAAAGATTTTTAACTACTCAGTGGACTTATGTTGCCAGAAAATTACTTTGGGTTATTCCTCAATGAAGAATTTTGGAATAGTCTCTGGTGGAAAGGAAGCCACGTTGTAACTCACAGAGCTTTTGTTTGATTTTTTGAGTGGAAAAAAAATTCCCAGATAGGAAAAAAAGTAGAAAAGCTCTTTTGAGAATTTATAACCTCATCTATTCCAGCATCTATTCTAAAGGCATTAATGCTGCTTTTGCAGAATGGTTTCTAGAACATTATGCAGTGAAAAACTCAGAGAAATATTTTTGTCCACTAAAGAACTGGTCTTGTAGTTTTCTATTCTTGTTTGTTGGCATTTGATTATTTGAAATCAAATCCATGGGGCCAGGGAGATAGCTCAGGGGCACAAGTGCCTGCCTGCCAAGTGTAAGGTCCTGAGTTTGATCACCAGTTCAGAAAAAAATAAAAATAAAACAATAAATGAAATCAAATTCATAAGCTGTTTTGTATTATGAGAACCTGAAATGTTTAAAGCACTGCACGGAGTGCATAGAAGCCTCTAGGGTATTCATCATTCATTCAGTTGATGTTCATTTGTTGTCCATCTGCTAAGAGAGATAGAAATTGGGACAAAGAAACAAAATTTTAAAAAAAGATCAATGCTAATAGAATTACATTCTGTAGGAGTGGTAAGAAATTAGCTTAAAAATTTGTAAATAGTTGTTTAAAATATCATGTAGCAACCAGTGCTGCAAAGAATATGAAAAGTAAGAGGCTAAAAGGTAGGGAAGCTTGTTTTGGATAGAATTGTTCTTTCACATCACATTCTGCATTAGTATGTTTGCAGGTTCACATGCTTGGTGTGCAGTTGATGCGCACTCATAACACATTTGAAGTCTTTTTGCATACCCTTTCCCTTCTCCCTCCACATTCCCTTCATCCCTTGGTCCTCTTCCCACTTGAAAAAGATGTATCTCCCTACCTCTTATTATCTATCCTTTATTTTGCTCCTTATTCATACTTTGAGTTTCTCATATAGGAGAAACCACGCTATATTTCACTTGGTGTGTCTAACTTATTTCATTTAGCATTATGGTCTCAAAGTGCATCTGTTTTCCTACAGATGACTCAAATTTGTCTTTCTTTATGGCAGAGTAGCATTTCATTGTGTGTAAATGCCAGAGTTTCCTTATCCATTCATCTGTTGATGGGTAGACGTATAGACAATTTCTAAAATATTCTTATTAAGAATTGTGCTACTATAAACATGGCCATTCATACATTATAGTAATAGCAACTCTTTAACTATTTAAAGAGCATTTAACACTTTAAGAAAAATATCTAAAAGGGGAGGCCACAACTGGGTCAAGAGGAATTTCTAGTTTGAGTTTTTGAGGTAGAATTTTTACTCATGAAAGCAAAATCTTTCTGAAAATGTGACATATGAACAGAGGTCAAGAATAAGGTGAAGGGCCTGAAAGGCCAAATAGCTCAGCGGGTTAAAGTGCCTGCAAGCAGGTACAAGGTCCTGGAGTTCGACCCCAGGGCCTGCTATGCCAACCCCACCCGTAAGCCTTGCTGAGACGACAATTGAGACTGGGTATGGTGGTGCACACCTGAAATTCCAGCTGTTGGGAGCCTGTAAACAGGAGGATCACCATGAGTCCAATCTAATAGCGAGACCCTGAACACCCTGTAGGCCCTTCCCTAAAATACAAAAAAAAGAAAGAGAAGAAAGAAAGAAAGAAAGAAAGAAAGAAAGAAAGAAAGAAAGAAAGAAAAGAATAAGATGAATAACAAAGGCATAGAAATGTAGCAACAGTGAGTTCAGGGCCAGAAGATAGCAGTGGGAGGGGCCTTCATATTTTCCAGAAGCAGCAGGATGACAGTGTGGCCCGGGAAGATGTACCAGCAGATATTGACACAACGAGAGACCAGCTAACAACAGACTTTGTGGACTGTGCCTAGAACTGTCATTTTCATCCAGAGTTGGTGTGAAGCCAGAGATCATTTTTGTATAATACCTGATTCACACTTTCCAAAAAGATTGCTGTGGTCACTAAAAGGAAATATGTGGTAGTGTGGAGATAAGGTGGGATATTAATAACTTTTTCTTGAAGTTTCTGTGGGCAAACAAACTTTGAAAACATTTCATGACTTTACATTAAACAAAGGTAAATATGAAGGAGTTTTCAGAGCCAATGTCTTCACGTGTCTTGTGTATCTCAAGTAGTGTGATACAAAGTGTGATATTTTCAACTTTACAAACACGAATCTTTCCTTCTGGACTCCTTCAGAGATGAGTTTTTTGTGGCCCTCACTTAAAGCAATGCAGATGTAAATACTACTCATACAAATCTCTCTTTAGAACTGAGAGAGTTTTCTGTTAAAGCCTGTCATAAACCCTGCTGTGATCTTAACTTCTGGCCCTGATTCCTGTTTTCGTGATGCTGAGAGAATTCTGTTTGTGCAGTTTTATGCTGAGACTCAGTGGATGTATGTGTAGACACTTGCACCTTTCTGGTTTGTGCTTACCATGTCGGGCTTTTGGCTAAATAACCACATTTCTGTTTTCATCAGTAAAGAAAGGCACTGGGCAGAACTTTATACACAACCTGGAGGAGATGTTGCGCTTCTTTTTGGAATGGCCTGGTTTTAGTGGGCAGGAGAGTCCTGGATTTCTCAAGAGAAATGTTCTGACCTTTTGAGTTGAATATTGCCATGGAGCCAAAATTGCTCACATTTAAAAACATACTCATTATTTTAAAAGAAGCTCTTTAGCTACTGGATGCAATATAGTCAGGACTCTTTAATTTTGCTCAACTCGTTGACATAATATGAGTTTCTTAATTACTTATAGAAGCAAACTTAATGTGTAACTGTGTCACTATTCACCACATATGAATGTTCTGAACAGACACAGGCTAATTCTAACATTTTCCTCCTATCTTTTGCTAAATTAAAATACTTTAAAGGTTAATTGTCATACCTCTAAAGGCCAAAAGGCACTCTAAAGGCTATTTTCAAAGAGCAATATTTCCTTATCCTGTTTAAAAGTATTTTTCTTTAATTGATTTTGATTTTTCTTTGTCAGAGAGCTCAACACTTGGAAAGCTAAATGAGAGAACAGAAATTGAAAAGCAGAGTAAAATCAGCTGCTTTGGGCCGCATGGAGCTTTTGGCCTTTTCTGGGGGAAAAAGATAGAGGGCAGAGCTGATGGAGGAGGCTTCCTCAAACAGGGCAAAGACCCTGGAATCAGTGTTCTGCAGAGGAAGCCCCAACTTTATCACTTTTTAGACATGTGGCGAATGGTTGTTCTTTACATTCTGAGACCATTTCCTGTTTTAATAAGGGCATAGTGATAACTTCTTAATGGGACCATTGTGAAGTGAAACAAGATAATAAACGTACAATTGATTTGTCCCTGTCCTTGGGTGGAGCTTTTCTTTTTGTCAAGAAGCCAATTCTGAAGCAGAACTTGGCTGCCTCCATTCACTAGAAAGAAACCATTTCAAAATACTAGTGAACAGAGGAAAACTAGAGGTAGGTATGCACGTTATGATTGTCTCAGTTACTCTTCTCTTTCCTGGGACGTGATATCCACCACCAAGTTAAAGGAGGAATGTTTTTTTTTTGCTTCCAGTTTGCAGAGGCTTCCAATCCATAGTTGGCTGGCTCCAAGGCAGGGCAGCATGGTGGAAGAGAAGCAGTCCCAGTTCATGACAGGGCCGATAGGAGGCAGACAGCCTGGTCTTCTTTCTGGACATACTCCATTCAGGGTAGAAGCCAACTGCTCGATGCTATCCACAGGTAGAGTGGGATTTCCTCTTCAATAATTCTGTCACCCACAAGTATGCTAAACCAATCGGTGGATTAACCCAGTTATATAACACCCATGATTAAGCCACCACCCAAAAGCTCCCCCTGTGGGTGTGTGAGGCTTTGGGGAGAAGCTGTATGCAAGCTATGACACTGGTAATTGGGCTTAACTGTGTCAATTTGATTGGCTTAAAAGCCATCTAGTCATTAGTTAAACCAACCTCTGAGTGTATGGGGTGAGCCACTAAGGTGCCACCTTGAGTAGTACACGTGGTCCCTAGCCCCTTTCACGCTGATGCTGTCCTGTGCTCTTTCCTGGCTTTTCTGTACCCTTCTGTCATGTTTTTTCTGATTCAGAGTCAGTAACCCTTAGACTGAATCCTCTAAATCATGAGTCAAATAAAACCTCTCTTTTAAGTTGTGAGGGCTCATATTGTTTACCAACAATGCAGAATAATTTATGGAGAAGGATGGGAAAGGATAGAGCAAATTCCTCCAAATTCTTCACTACCTATCTGTTGTTGAATGGTCAAAACCTAAAGATTGCAACACTATTGTCATACATACCTTCTTACTCCTAGTAACAGAAACCCTGAGTTTTAGCTGAGAATATATTCCTGACTAGGGCTGACAGGTCTTTTCCCTTGTATCCAAGTGTGTTTCTGTAGCCAAATCATGCTTTTGATATATGAACCATGATGATGCCTGCAATTTCTGGTCATCCTTTTAAAGCTAAAGCTGCTTGCTTTGAACCTTCTCATTTCCTGTGCTCTAAAAAGTACTGGAAATTAAAATAACTTTCAAACCCATCTGACCCTAATGATTCATCCCTGAACTATTAAATTTCCAGAAAATAAACTATCTTATGTAGTCCGCTACCTTTGGGGATCTTATATTAAAGCTGCCATATATGTACTTTAATTATGCCCAGATTAATTCTTGTTGGTCTCAGATCTCCTTTCGAGGCTACGTTTTCTCTCTTGCTGGATCTAATACTTTCTTCTTGCTCCATTTCTTTTGCAATTCAGTGTAGCTTCACTCATTTTCTTTCCAATCATTTACCTCTCCTGCCCCCAGCCATCATTCTTCCTTCTAGAAGACCTTATAGCCACTGGGGTGCACTTTCTTTAGAAGATAGAAGAGATTTATAAATAATTTTTTCCATGCAAAACATGAAAAAACTCAGAGAAAGGTACATAAAAGATGACCAATGACTAATTCTTCCATTCCTCCTTCATGTATGTCACAACTGTGAGAGTTGCCTTTTGTCCTGGAACAAAATGGAAAGACTGAAAGATCTGTTTCTGCTGAGTTTTGCTCTAGTTCCTGTGGTAACCTTCCAATGGGTTGAAGCTGAGTCATAGAAGACAACTATATCAGTAATAATCTCAGGCAGGTGTAATTGTTAATTCTAATATATTAACCTCATTGAATTTTTTAAAAAAATGCCTCACAGATTGGCAAAGAATGTTCCTGGTTGTGTCTGGGTGGGTCATGGAAGTGTGTTCCTGAGCACGATATATGGGTCTTTGCTCACTTCTACCTGGGACTGTTCCTCTTCTCTGCTTTCTTCCTTTTTCTTTGAATTTTATGTATTTGGTACAGAGTCTTGCTATGTAGCTCAGACTCTTAATGATCCTCCTAAGAGCTGGGATTACAGGCATGAGCCTGTCTCAGTGGCCAAATGGGTGCACCTGGGGCAGGGCTAGCATGGCATGCAACACCAGTGATCAAAGTCTGGTCCTTGTGCTTACCAGGCATGCTCTTAGACCACTGAGCTATCTCTCTGACCCCTCTTCTGCTTTATGACTGCCATTACCTAAGCAGCTTTGCTCCACCACTCTCCCCCACTGTGAATATTCTACCTTAAACCATGGCTGAAAACTATGAACTAAAATAATCTTTTGCACCATTACATTGTGAGTCCTGGGTGCTATGCCTGAGAAACAGAGAAAGCTAATATAGAAAATTAGTACCAGAGAAGTGAAGTTATTGTGATTGTACCTTAGAATGTCAGAAACCCCTGGAACTAGCTAGTTTATTGTACAACTCTGAAAAGCTTTAAAGTTGTGGGCTAAAGAGTCGTAGAAACAAGTAAACAGTGAATGGGTGAATCTGTTTAGAGCTCAGAAAACAACAATTCTGATAGAAAAGCAGATCACAATGGCAAGAATCAAAAGATTTCAACTGGGAATAAGGATTCCACTGAAATTTGAATAACAAATCATCTATGCTACACTTTGGCACAAAATTTGCCTCCATTTTGCCCATGTCCTGAGATTTTTCAGGAGACTGAGGTTTAGGGTAACTTATTAATGAATCTGATGGAGGAAATTTCAAGGTAGCCCAATATTTATGCTGCTCTCTTGGTACTATTGGCTACTGTAGCCAGATGTATAATGAAAATCAAGGACAAAAGTCGAAACCAAAAAACTTGCAAATTTTAATTAGCCAAGAAGGAACCATGTGTAAAATTATAGCCAAAACAAGTATGGCGGTTTAAGCTATTAGCACCATAAAAAAGAAAGCAAATATTCTGTGTAGAAATGAGGAAGATGACTTGAGGACATCTCAAGAATCAGCAAGAACCCCACCTACTGTGGGTTCAAAGGTGCAAAACTGGAAACTTTTCATTTGAGAATAGTCCCTGTGAGCCCTGCTTGAGAAGGGCTTCTTAGTGAGTGGCTTCCCAGATTGCACTACACTGTGCTTAGTCATCCAGGCTCTCACAGGCTGCTACAGCCATAGCCCATAGCTGCCCAGCTACTACACAAATTTGCAGCTGACTTCGGCATCATCCATGGGATGCTGCTGTGAAGAATGTCAGAATAGTGGGGTTGGAGAAACTTCCACCAAGATTTCAAATGAGGGCCTGTGAAGCCAGGCAAGGAATCCCTCTGAGAGGGCACTACACGAAACTGTGGGAATGAAGACAACGGTGCAGTGGAGATCCCTGCAAGTCAGAAATGCCAGAAACGGGGAATGTCTGCTAAGGAAAGCTGCAACCAAGGAGTCCAGCTAGCCTAACAAAGAGGCCATATGAACTACAATGAGGAAAGCCCTAGAGGTGGGGCTGTGCAAGTCCTCTAAAACTCATGTATCACTACCATTTGCTCCAGATCTCTAATGTGGAACTATAGCACTTCATATATGTCCAGCTAGATTTTGGTCTTGGTTCAGTCTGATTCTTTTCAATCCTTCTATATCTCCCTTTTGGAATGGGAATGTCTACCTTGTGCCACTGAACATTGGAGATATGTAACTTGCTTTTGATTTTTTTGAGATTCATAGCTAAGAGTTTGCCTTGACCCTCAGAACAGACTTGGACTTTTGAAGAATTCTGGAGTTATTGAGACTTCAAGGAAGGGATTATTGCATTTCTGGTTATACTTAGTATTATTGCACTGTGCTAGGTAGAATTATGAACTTGCTATTGTCTTTACAGATTACGTATGGTTTAAGGAGATGTGCTTTGGTGTGAAGATGACAAGAGTGATAACGATGTTGATCCCGATACACTAATTCATTAAATTAATAAATACTTAAAAGTAGTAAACCTTTTCTGTGGGTGCATGGTTGGGCCATGCCGGCAAGGTGTTGAGCACTGTATATGCTCACTTACTGGCCCTCTCTGGCACTGGTCTTCTCTGCTTTTTGTGTGCTGTGAACCAAGAAGCTGCTCCCTTCTACCATGAGGTTTTGGTCTTGATGCCTTCCAGCATTTCCTAAAACCAGGAGCTAAATTAAACCTTTCTTTTGTTCAGTTGTGGGTTTTGGATTTATGTTTCAGCCACAGGGAAGCTGACTAATATACCAGGCTTAGATACCTTAACAAAGTTTTGGGCCAAAGAGAAACTACTTAAGGAATCTCAAATCTACTTGATTAACTGGCCATAATCAGATAATCAGGTAGTCACTGAAAAATGTATGGAGCCATCGTCCCAGTAAAGGTGGTTTAATTCTGTTGATGTGCTGTAGGGTTGGTAAATCATTACCACTAACACTCTTGAAATAATTATGATGCAGCCTTTAGGTGGTAATGGACTAACAGTTGAGATATCATGAATCTAAGATTTGTCAAAATGACAGTTCTTAAGGAAATCTAAAATGTCAGTTAGTGTTTATTTCCACTATATTATTATCATTTTTCCAACTCTTAGCTTTCCAGATATCATACAAAATTTAAGCTTATTACTTAGCTTAAGATGAGGAGCCTCAAGTGGTCCTATTAATTTAAAACATAGTTTAGTTGTAGCTCTTGAGTTTTATTATGTGTGGCCAAGGTCTATAATAAGCTCTGAACACATCCAAATAACCATTACAATTTGGCTTGGCATGCACGTAGAAATTGCCAATGAAAGAAAAATATGGGATGGTAAGGAATGAGAGCATATCTCTTTGGAGGCCCAGCTACCTTATAGGTTGTCTTTGGTAACTTTTGCACACTTTGTCCTGTCAAAGAAGCTGCTCTCAGGGAAACTGAAACACTGACTTCATTCAGTGAGATTAGTACCTCCAATGTCTCTGTACATATTCCTTTGTCCAAAGAGTTCCAGGCATTGACCTGAGCCTCAATCTGGCAACCCTGAGCCACATAGCTCATTATTTATAATGAGAATTATGCGTTTTTATTATTGCACTGATTTGTTTTTGAAAATGTTCTTAGCTGTGTGCTCTCTAGAACTTGCATACAGAAAATCAATTCAATGTTTAAACCCAAATGAGTGGCTTTCAGGCAGAAAAAAAATGGATTCTGGACTGTCACCATCCAAATATTATGCTACAGATGCTGAAAGTCAGAATTAAAGGGGATGATAGCAGAAAAATCAGAGGCAAGAATGAGGCCACTGGGGGTTTTCTCTTCCATTGCTCTATAAGGAAATAGATGCCTCACAAGTAATGTGCCATTGATAACCTTTTCTTCATAAAGAGAATGATGGAAGAGTTGGAGGCTATGGATCCAATATTTAGAGGGTTAGAACACTGAACTTAAACCAGAACAAGGGTTGTTATTAAAATGATTCATATTTGACAAATGCATTGGATTGTGCAATTTTCCAAGGTTTAGATGTAAATAAGAAATTATTGTTTTGGTTGGTGCACATGCACTCAAGAGTTTTGTGTTATCTTCTGCACCTCAACTATTCAAAATATCTGAACACAAATCAAGAAATTTGTACTAGTTCAAGCAGTCTTATCATTCTGCCTGTTGTAGAATGGTTGGGGTCTTAAGTTGAAGCAATAAGAGGGAAACTTCTGTTTGCATTCTGTGTATCTAGCAATCAACTGTTCTGAATGATTTGTAATACAGAAGTTCTCATTCTTACCAAGTTCCTTCTCTTTTCCTAATTTCCCTTGGCCAGAACTATTTACATCATCTCTTGGGAAACTTTTGTTAATAAGATTTATTGGATCTTTACTTTGTATCAAGCTTTGTGTTCAGTAGCTCACACATATACATTCATTGAATACCTGAAAGTTAGTGGCAGAATTCTCATTTTACAGAGCAAGGAGTTGTTGCTTGATCAACACAAGGAAACTAGTCAATGTCTAAGTGTAGTTTTTTGAATTTTAAACTGTTCTCATTACCATCATGTTATGCTTCTCTGCTCTCTCTCTCTCTTTTTCAGTCCATTTCCCTTT
>PVKN010023121.1:0-14914 GCA_004027915.1 Capromys pilorides | reverse complement strand
CCTGCCCTCTGTCCCCACCATCACCTGCATATCATGAAGGAAAGCAGCTCTGTGGGCTGGGCAGGGGCTGAGTGAATTTGCCTGGCCACAGAGTATAGGTGATAGTGACTGTGCAGGGCTGCAGCAGGAGATAAGGGGACAAGAGGTACTCCCCGCATACCTTCCCCTGTTGCTGGAAATGAATCCGAAACCTCCACCCTGGGCCCTGGCCTGGAGAGCGGACACTTCGCACCCCACTGCCCCACTCTGGGGTCTCCCTCTGAGCACAGTGGAGGAATTCTTCACTATAGAGTGGCTGTCCAGCTGGCCCTGACACAGCAGCTGCAGTATCCGGGGCAAGAATCTAGGTCGCTGCTGGAGCACCCGCTGCAAGCTGGGCCATAGGCTCCTGCACAGCACCCTCCTGGCCTCCTGCTCCCTGAGACAGCGGAAGGCAGAGCTGCAGAGTGAGCTGTAATGAGGGAAGTGAGCCAGGGCTGGAAGGAGTCCCTTTGAGCTTCCTTTCCACTGCCTGCTTTCTTCCATGGTTGGCCTGATTTCTCTCTGAGACTTGGGTCAGTTCTGCCGCTAATGCTTCTTTGATATGTCTGGATGTTTTTCAGCTTTCTCCTTCTGTCCTCTTCCCACACACAGCCTTGACCCTCACTCAAGGGGAGCTGTGGTGTGAGGAGAGGCTTCAGGCCCTGGGGAGGCTGCCATGTGCAAGGAGAGCTGGGCACCTGGATCTGCTCGAGCCCTGAGCTGGATTCCAGCCCCTGGGCCCTGCTGGTCCCTCCTGGAGCCTTTCCCAGCTCTGAGCAGCTAAGGATACTCTTCCCAGCCTCCCAGGCCTACACCTCCAGCTGCGAAATACTCCTGCCAAACACCACAGCAGCTAGATTCCACCCAGCCTCGAGTGAACCTCTAAGGAGAATACAGTAAACAGCATCGCAGGACATCATCACCAGAGAAGCCCCCAACTCTGTGGAACAAATTGTTCCTTCAGCACAACAGGACAGTGAGGCAGAGGGGAGAGATGGTAGGGTGAAGCTGGGGTGGGGGGCACAGGATGACTCAGGAGCTGAAAGAGGCTTAGGAGACAAATAATTCATTTAATACCTGGCCCTAATTTTATTCTGACTCAAATTGAGAAACAGTGAACAATTTTTTGGGGTCAGTTGGGAAATCCACAACTTCCTTGTCATTTCACAACATGAAGCTGGGTGCTCATTGTTTCTATGTGTAAACTGTGACGTGATTATGCTGTCTAAAACAGCATGCTCAAGTAGGGGAGTTGCATGCTGGGATCTTTGCAGATGACTTCATGTCTGGGGTTGCTTCAGGGCACCCTGGGTGGGGCCAGGGCAGAACTCAGGTATGCATGTGGGTGGGACAAGGCTGGTCGAGGGAATTCTGAGGGGTGAAGCTTCATTGTAACCCTGAACTTCGGGTGTCTTTGAAAATTTCCAGGAGGAGGCAAAGGAAAAAGAGGGAGGAGAGGGTGGAAGAGAAAGAGGAGGAAGAGAGGGTAAGGAGGAAGGAAGAGGAGGAAGAAGGGATAAACGGTAGTAACAAGGCTGCCCTGCTGGCTCCTGTCCTGGGAACCCATATAATCTAGCCAATGCAGACCCCAGAGCAGCCCCCTGCCCCACAGCCTCCGAGCTCTGTGCTCCTCTTATTCCAGATCTAGAACCATTCCTCTCCTGATGGGAGCCTGGGCCAGGGTGGGGACAGCAACCTCCCCACCTGGGGTGCTCACCATTGAGAGGCAGCCTCTTTGCTCCCTGATGATGGCGCCGCAGCCCAGGAAGCCAGTCACCATGACAAGAGTGCCCGCGGAGATGAGGATGTAGGCTGAGGCGACGAAGGTGCTGGAGGCCAAGATGCCCAGGTAGCCACTCTTCTCTGTGAGGGTCCAAACACCCACGGCCATGACAGCTGCTCCACCTGCCTGCAGGAGACAGGGACAGGAAGGTGGTAGAGCTGCTGTGCACAGGTGCTTTCATGCACCCATCACCTCACTTTCCAAACAGCTGTGAGAAGCATTTGGCACCTGATCAACTGGAGGCCCAGCGCCTCACCCAAGGTCACGTGTGTGCATTGAGAGCAAGAGCACCGGGTTTCTTTTTTCTTCCTTCCATCCTTTCTTTTTTTTCTCTAGATTTTTATTTCATTTTTAAAAATAATTTTTGTCTTTTACATACACAGAGCCAGATTTCAACTCTGGATCTGACTCTCAATGCCATAAGCCTTATATAAATGCCTGTGGGGCCCTGTGACAGGGCAGGGAGATGGCTGTGGAAAGGTCACTGTGTGCCCCATGTTCCTCCACAGAAGATGGAGAAGGGCATGTCTTCTTTACTGTCTGCTTACCTTTCAGTCCTGAGAGGGGACTGGGCTGGGACACTGCAGACTGCAGCTTGGGAGTGGCACCTGGGAAATACAGCAGGGTGCTCCATTTGACCCCTCAGTAAGGCTAATGACTCTGTCAGGGGTGACCACATTCAGCAGAATAAAATGTATATGTGCATGCAGGCAGCATTCTCAGGGTGACTGTGGAATACTAGGAGGGTGTACCTAGACTGGAGAAGAAGACCCCTGGGGCCTCTGATCACATTGTCACGGGGAGCTGCACTTTTGCTGTCCCCACTTAAGGATGTATGGTGAGTGTTTCCTCAAGGGGTCCTGGGTATGACCAAAGCTGGAGAAGCACTCAGATACACAGATACACACACACACACACACACACACACACACACACACACACGGGTTGCATTCACCCCTTCAGTGCTTTTCCTTATAAAACTTTTCATGTGCCTGCCACAGGCTGACTCTGTAGAACTCGCCTTGTGCCTTGTCACTTTCCTGTTCCCTGTTCTGGGCAGCCCCACACCTCAGGTGAGGCACAGAAGACAGCTCTCAGGGTTAGCATGCACTGGGTGTCTACACAGCCAGTGTACGTGTATTCTCTATGTTCCTTCTGAACGCTGCAATTGTTTTGTGAGGATGGGCAGTGTGTATATCTGTCTTACAGGTGAGGAGAGGCTTGGGGAGAATAAGAATGTGGCCAACAAGGGGGACACCATTAAACTGTCAGGACTGAGAGTCAAAATCAGGTCTTCTAGGGGCAAGTGCAGAGCTGTCTCTGGATACCATGGAGTGAATGGGGTTGCTCCTCCATCCCTGCTTTTAAAAGCACTGTGATTTCTTCTGAGTGCTACTTTATCTCCAATAGCACTGTCACAAGTTATGAGAACCAGGTGTAAGGAGTCACCTGGGGCCACAGCTGGGCCACCCCACGTGCAGGGGGAGAGGAAGTGCCATCTCTTCCATCCCGTGACTCATATTTCTCTCTCACAATTCAATCTTATGCATGTTCCTAATGTATCTGATGATTCAATGATAGTTGGGAGCACTGTTGCTTCTGAATATGGAAATCAGTGATGTATCTTACAACTGATGATATCTTGAATTTGATGAAATCCTGAAGTTCAGTAATTCTTTCGGTTCTCTTTGGGTATAGGTTATCTGTGGCCCACACAACCTCCTGTACAGTGAAGAACTTCTTGAGTATGAATCAGTGGAACTGAACAATGGATGAGGCTGATCAATAGACCCTCACTGATCAACTCTCATAACCAGTGAGAATTGTTAGCAAAGTATCCCACGTGTGGTTATTTTTGTCCCTTATGGCATTTCTGGAAGGCTTGGGTGACAGTCTCAGCTTTTATAAACAGCTGTGTGACCTAAACATAGTCCCTTAAGCTCTTAGACTGTCTTTAGCTTCTTTATCTGGGAGTGGGATCCAGCACAAATATTTTCTCAAATTCCCAGTGAGAAGCACAACTGATTTCACTTCCAGGATGCTGATTGATGTGCGACTTTGGTTTCTGCTGATTGTGCAGCTAGGCCTTGACAGGAACATAGAGACGGAGGGGACGTTGGAGAACATCACCCAAAGCTCCTTACATGGTTCAAGAACATGCTTCCACCCTTGAACCTGAGGGTCTCAATTTCTTCAGACAAGAGATCCAAATCTAGAACTCAGCACAGCGCCACCCACTGGGGCAAAGGGGTTGGACTTTTGGACCCCTACTAATTATGAAATCTTGGTTGTGCTTCTCACTGAGAACTTCAGAAAATACTCATGCAGAGGGGTCCCTAGCTACTTTGCAGTGCCAGGGAGGGGTCTGGAGGGATGCTGCCATGGACAAGATTAGGAAGTCTTCTGATGTCCAGAAGTCAGGAGATGAGCCTTCAGTTCTCCCGGGGTGGGTGACATCTAGTGAGGTGAGCAGGGTAAGGGATGTCACCTGTGAGCAGCCTTAAGGAATGAGAGTCCAAGTTCTTCTTGGGGACTTGGTTAGCTCTTTGGAAAACAACTTTTGCTCCAGGCAGGAGAGGTAAGGCTACAAAATGTTGGAATGGGTCACAGTGGTCATGAAGGAAGAAATCAGAAGGCCCCGTTCTGCTGTGCTTCTGACCAGCCATGTGATAGCGGGGTGGATACTCAGCCTCTCTAGGCCTCCATTCTTTGCTTGTGAAAGGGAGTGTGCTGGTTAGGGAAGACTTCGAGTCCCCTTCTGTGTCAGCATTTCAGTATCCCTGTAAGCACCTGGGGAATGCTTCTGCCAGTACAATTCCAGCAAGATGTTTCTAGGCTAGTGGCTTCTGGCTGTCCCTCAGCCTCATGGAAACCCCCAAGCCAGCAGAAAGACCAGCAGAATAAGCAGGGAATGGAGGACTGGTGGCTTAGGGAACTCTGACCCCAAGGAGGCTCAAATGGGCATGGCTGTACACGAAATGGCTGTGCTTTCTGTAACTATCAACTACTATAGCTTCAAAGACATGTTCTGTGGACAAAAGCCAAAAAGCCTACAGGGGCGAAGCTGAACACAGCAGGCAAGAGGGCACAGCAGGACATTTATATCGAGTATCTTCAGAAACTGCCTGATGGGAGAAAAGAAACTGCCGGTGTGTGGGTCAAGTCACTGCAAGATTAGCTGAGCAGCCACACATGCGGGGGCCTCTTTGGACCAAGGCTGCAGACACACAGGAAATCAGGAAGAGGGCCCTGGAAGCTGGGGAAAGACAGGAGTGGCAGAGGGGCAGGGCCCTTGGGTCCCAGTGGGGAGACATTCCCTGGCCAGGACAGCTCTTTCCCTCCAGGCTTAGGAAGCCATGGCCCTGGGAAACAGGACACACACAGGGCAACAGCATGGCTTATGTGCATTGTTAAGCACCATGCTGTTCTGGAAGTGTCTGGGGCTGGGCCCAACCATTTGAACCCACACAGCCACCCATGCTTCTTGCCCCAGTGGTCTCAGCACTAGCACCACACCCCACTCAGACCTGCAGGGTCACATGTGACCCCTCCCTCTTCCTTATCTCTCTGGAGGTACATAGAGCTGCTGTGATGCCCATGGAGAAGCCCAACTACCCCCAGGCCCCCTGGCACCAAATTCTTGCTCTCCTTCCTCCAGCCCGGGCTTCAGTGGCCATGAACTAAGCACCATCACTAAAGATGCATCAGTGGAATGGTCAGAGTGAGAGCTTGGGGCCAGGAGCCCGCGCCCTGTCCTCAAGCCTCTGTAGATCAGCTGTGTCAGTCTGCTCGAGCTACATAGCTGCTCTGAGATTCAAGTTTTCTCTTCTTTCTCTTCTGCTGAACTCCTACTCCTCATTCTCCTAAGTTCATTTCAAGTGTTCCAGTTGCTCCGCCCTGGGGCAAGAGCATTCCTGGGCAGCCCTGTGACACCATGCTCTCCTTCACAGGAGCCCTGTGTGTGTGTGTGTGTGTGTGTGTGTGTGTGTGTGTGTGTGTGTGTGTATGTGTCTGAGAGAGACAAAGACAGAGAGAGAGAGAGAGAGAGGAGAGAGAGACAGAGAGAGAGAGACAGACAGACAGACAGAGACAGAGGGACAGAGTGCTCAGCTCTGGGAGCACAGTACACAGTGAGTGTGGCACTGGGTGGATGGAACTTGGGTAGAGAGCTGTGCTCCCCACCTGCCTCCATCAGCTCAATTTCTTGGGCAATGATACTTCTTTCTGCTTCATGATTATTAGTTTTAAAGGTGGAGTCTGCATCCCAAAGGGGGCGGGACTTTCCTCTGGGTCATTATGGTCTCAGTGCTAGGTGGATGTGTCTATTTTTTCTCTTTCAAGCACCACCCACTGGGCCTCCACATTGGCACTGTTGGCTTCTCAGATTACGTAGGGGCCTAGCTGACAGGGCCCTGCTGTCCATCACTGTAGGCAGCCAGGTGGAAAGACTCAGGCACCACCAGGGTGATTCCTGCCACAGAGGAGGATTGAGTGACTAAGTTAGGGTGCTGACAGCCTGGGGGCTCAGGCAGAGGACTAGGCTAGCTCCTGGGAGCCAGTCTTGGTTCCCTGGGGGCTTTCCCTTTCCAGTCAGCTGCATCTTGGCTGATCATAGGGTCCAGTGCACATAGGTGGGTCCTCGAGTGAGGGGTCCAGTCCATACCCCTCACTCTGCCAGCCTGGCAGAAAGGAAGTTGCTGTGGAGCACTATTCCCCCTTTTCATGAGCAGAGGTCCTTTCTTGCTTCTGAGGCTGGTGCGGGCATCCTCTCTGCCTGGTATCCTTGGCTCTCGGCCTGTTCCTTGTGAAGGGTCCATGAGCCTCGTTTGTCACGTGGAGGGGGCTTTCTGGTGGGAGGCGCTGTGTTCGTGCTTCTGGCTTTTGTTTTGTTTTTCTGGTACCAGGGATGGAATTCGGGACCTTGGGCTTGCCAGGAAGACACTTATGCTGCTGAGCTATCTCCCTGGCCCTCACACCTCTGTTTTAAAGAGACTTGAACAAGAAACAAGAACGTGTCACACCTGCCTGTCTCATCTTTCCTCACAAGGAATGTGAAATCCCACAGGAAACACAGAGAGGAGCTGGCAGGAAGCAATAATTCACCTGTGCCCCAACTCAGGAGCCCAAAAAAAGTGTCCTCATGGAGCTCAACCCCCACCCAGCCCCAGTTCCTGTCTCGTGTATGCTTTTGTAATGACATTGCAGTGCAGTCCACTTGGTTCATTTACTACCTCAGTGTCTCTCTCTGTAGCCTCATACAGGTGTACAGGGTCTCACTACTAAATCAGACTCGTAGCGATCCACCTGTTTACAGCCTCTCAAGCACTGGAATTACAGGCGCATGCCAGCACTCCAAGTCTCAATCCCCACCTCAGCATGCCGAGTGGGTGGGGCCAGCTCAGCAGGCCTATCTCTGTAGCCTCTTGATTAACCTTGTTTACCTTAGCATCCCTGGGTGAGGGCTACACATGGGAGATGTCCAGGGAGGAGGCAATGGGCCCACACCTTTTACATTCTGGAAAGAGAAACTAAGGCTCAGTGAGATATGACATCCCCGGGCCACATAACTCTAGCAGCACAGTTGGGACAAGAACTCAAGAATCTGGCTGGGCATAGTGGCACATGTCTGAAAATCCTAGCACTCCAGAGGCTGAGGCAAGAGGATTGCTCCGAGTTTGAGGCCAGCCTAGGCTACAAAGTGATTTTAAAGCCAGCCTGAATTGCATAGTGAGACCCTATCTCAAAAACAAATAAACAAAGCCCCTCAAGTCATCTTAATATCTCGTTTGGTAGTTTACCAACTGAGCTGCAGTCCCACCTGGAGCTGTTCTGTCCAGGAAGTGAGCCATCAGGGCCAAGCTATGGCCAGCAGTGTGCTGTGCTGTTCAAGGACACAGACACAGAACTTTTCCTGTGAGTTTCATCCTGACTGTGTTACCACATGACCCTCCCTGTGCACCAACCAGATGTGACAAATGTGCCCCCACCTTAGGTGGGACCCAGAGGCCATAATCCATAGGGAACAGCCTCGGAAGTGAAGGACTTCCTAGCCTGGTCCTGGACATGAGCTGAAGGCTCTTCCCTCCCTGGCTTTGCTGCACACAAAAGTGACAGACTCCAGCCCTCACACTGCCCAGGGCTGGGGCTCGAGCTGCCATCTTTTCTGTCACCAGTGAGTCTTGGTCCTTTCTCCCATATCCAAGCTTCAGGGCTGAGCTGATTTTCAGGGAGGACAGAGCTCCTGAGAAAAGATAGTCACTCTAGTCTTTTCCAGTTGCCTGGCAGAGCTCCTGGGAGGTTGGGAAAGTTTTGATTTTTTTTTTTTTTTTTGTAAAAGGGTCTACAGGGTGCTCAAGGTCTCATTACTACATCGGACTCATAGTGATCCACCTGTTTTCAGCCTCCCAAGAGCTGGGATTACAGGCCTGGGCCACCATGCCCAGTCTCAATTGCTGTCTCAGCATACCCCAGGGGTGGGGCCAGCATGGCAGGCCTGGGATTCAAACCGCTGGCCCCTGCACCTGCTTGCAGTACTTTAATCCACTGAGCTATTTGAACGGCCCTGAAAGTTTTGATTATTAACAGAGCCAAGTATCTAATTAAAATAATAAACAAGAGAACAACATTGCAGGGCCATTAAGAGCTGTAGGGAACAGTGTAGAAAAAAGGAGTGAAGGCACGCGCTTCCGAGGAAGCCACACTGGGAAATCTGGACCTGTATTTTCTGGGCTCATGAGGAGGTGTAGAAGTCACATCAGGTTGGGTCCCTGACCAGAAGGTCTGTCGGAGGCAGTCCAAGGACAGGCTCATGGGAAGGCTGACCTCTGGGGACTGCCCTGGACTTTCAAACTTTAGCATGTGACCATTGGGCTTGTGAAATAAATTTAGGGGAATTATAACCCACATATAATAATAATATTTACAGAGAAAATGTCAGCCTGTGTCACATTTGTAAGGATGAGCTTAGTTTTAGGAACTAACATTATGTTGTTAGTATTTCTTGCACTTGCATGTTTCTTTTTCCTTATGTTTCTTTTGCGGGGCACTCAGGATTGAACCCAGGCCTTGCAAATGCTAGGCTAATGTGCAATCAGGAACTGCACTATTTTATTTTGAGACTTTTTCTTGCTAAATTGCCCAAGCTGGTCTCAAATTTGCAATCCTCTTGCCTTAGTCTCCCAAATGTCTCAGATTACAGGTGTACACCACCATGCCTGGCCATGTGTCTCTTTCATGGGTGACAGTGCCCAGAGTCTTGATGCCAGCACTGTGTATGGAGAAGACTGAGGGTGGGACAAGGTGTGGCTGTTTCTCTCATCATAATTGTTATACATACAGCAAACGCTAAGCATATGCAAGAAACTGTGCTGAATGTTCCTCAAAATACCAACCTCTAATTCTTTAAAAAAATTTTATTATTATCTAGAGAGTAAAAAAAAAATAAAAATAAAAATGATACAGAACTTCACCAAAGAAAACAATGGAAATCTAACAATGATTGCTGCATTACATAATGTTATCTCCAAGTTAGTGGTCCAGATTGCCAGATATAAGCCTGCGAAACTGCCAGCCTCTAATTCTTACAGAAATTGGACTTTCACTTAGCACATGAAGCAAGTGAGCCTAGAGCGGCCAGCGACTTGTCTAGTGGCTTAGTCTACCTGGGCTGTCATCATGAAATGCCACACACTGGGTGGCCTAAGCAAGAGGATTTACTTCTTGCAGTTCTGGGGTCTGGACATCCAAGGCCAGGCTGACTCAGCTCTTGGCTGGCAACCTTCCTGTGCGTCCGCGTGTGGCCTGTGTCATGCTTGCCATGCAGACCCTCTTGTACTTTTTGCTGGGCTCAGTGCCCATGCTCATGACCACTTACCCTCTCTCATTTGCCTCCCAAGAGCCTTGGCTGCAAAGCAGTCCCATTGGGGACAGAGCTCCAGTGTGTCAACCTGCAGGGGACACAATTCAGCCGCTGCACTGAACTTTCTGTGGCAAATAATCACAGAGCTTGAATGCTGGGAAAATAGCTCCACACTCTGCCAAATGGGGTCTCACAGACAGCTCCAAGGGGAGCTGGGATAATTAACCAGGATGACACTGATGGGGTGTCCAGCCACAGGAAGCCCACCATGGTTTGCTCCAGACAGTGGGGAACTTTTTCATGGATGTATTCTGAGCACCTAGAACCATGCTTGACCTTTCATAGGGCTTAACAAAATCTATGGAATGAACTTTTAAATAGTTGTTATAATTACTGGCTTGGTGTTTGAATACCATGTTAGTTTTGCTCATCAGTAGTATAAGCCTGGGGTGAGAATCTAAAGTTAAGGCCTTCCATGGTTAGGAAATAAGGATATAATGATAAGGATGCAAGGGCTGCCAGAGGGTGGCATGGGATAACCCTTATAAGGCCCCAACCCAATAGCATCTTACGAATGCAGGTGGCATGGCTGCAGGGAGCCCTGGGCTTCCTCCATTCCGTGCTGGACTTAGGTCCAGCACATCGAGGAGACTCACAGGGGAAGAGGAAGTGGTTCCCTCACCTCGCTCTTTCCAGCGTGGACACCTGGCTTCTGCTCCTAGCTCTCTTTCTGGCTGGGGAGGGTGGTGACCAGGAGCAACAGCCTGGTGGATACGGAGGGTCTCCCACTGCTCTGCTCATGACTTTCCAGTGGGGCAGGTGTGAGGTGCACCCAGTGTGCTCACAGGCCCTGCTGCTTCATGACTGCAGATCAGGAGGGGACAGCAATGGGACTGCAAGGGTGTAGCTGCAGAGGAGGGGGTCTTCTTTGGGGGACAGTATACCCTCCCTGGGAAATCTCATCAGTCCCAGGGGAACTGGGTGCTACTAGGTATAAACTTGGGCTCTGTCTTGGAAGAGTCTGTCCCATATTTCCTGAAGATGGTGAGACAGGTTGAGGGGACCGAACACCATGACGTCTTGCATCACGTCTGAGGCTGGAATCTTCCACTACTGTTGCCACAGGAACGAGGTTATGCTGCCTGGGTCCTGGGAGGCTGTTCAGTGGCCAGGCAGGAGCAAGATCAGGATGCTTGCATCAGGAAGCTTGAGAAGGCTAAGGGCAGTGACCCTCCCTAAGGGATGCCCTGGGAATGTACTTGCTGCCCACCTGCCTGCCCACTATACCCTTCTCCTCACATCTCCAAAGGAATGTAGACTTGGTCCACTTGAATGGAAGGGACCGAGAGGGTGGTCCCTACATCACTGTGTGGTTGACCATACCAGCCTCAGTGCTTGGGAACCCATGGACACAGCCTTGCTCTCTGGCCTGGGGCCCGGGAGCCAGATATCCAGGAGCTCTGCCTCTGCCCCTCACACATCACAGCTCCTGTGGCTCAGCTCAGCAGCTGTTCCAGGCCCAGGGGTGCTTACTATGTCCCCTCTGCTCCCCCTGACCCACACCTCTCTTAGTTCCCTGCCCTGGCCGCCCCTCTTCCTTGACTCCCCACTGGCTACTACCCATCCAGCTGCGGGAGCCTCCTGCTGTCAGCAACCCAGCTCATCTGGGAACTCCTCCCTCCCTCCAGGCCATCAGACTCAACCCTGCTCCTGGCGAGGCCTGGGTCTCAGCCTTCCTTCTTCCTTCCCAGTCTCCCTGCTCACTCAACTTTCATCACTGCCATCCAGGTGGGGACAGTCCTCAAGTGTGGGGTGTTGGCCTGGCTGGCTGGCTCCTGAGGCCTGGAGGTGAGAGATAATTGCCCACAAGGTGCCCCTGCTCAGATGTCTCCTGGGGTCTGAAGGCCATGATGTCTATATCTGACCCCAAACTGCTTCTCTTTCCAGTCCCTGTCCAAATGCTGAGCTCCACCATCCAGTGAGGAGCTCTGTATCCCTCACACCCACCCAGTTAATTCCTAATTTTGTGAATTTTACCTCTCCAATTTACTGATCCACTCCAAGTATTTCTGTCCCCATGATCACTCCAGCTACCAGTGTGAAGTCCAGAAGGAACTTGGACACGGTTTATCCCCCACCCCAGGGTGGCAAGTGGTATGAGATGGTCTCTCAAAGAATATGTGTGGACTCTCAGTCCTCAGAACCTGTGACTGTGACCTTATTTGGAAGTCTTGGCAGCAGGAATCAGGTTGAGGTCACTCCTGTGGCCCCCAGTCCAGGGAACATGCTTCTCTAGAAGACGAAAAGGGTGCATGGAGACAGAGATGGAGACCTGTGTGCTGTTGACACAGTGCGCCAAGGGCTGCCAAGAGACACCAGCCCTGGCCGAAACGCCCAAGCCTCAGGGGCAGTGTGAGCTCAGGGGGTCTGATTTGGATCTCTCATCTTCAGAACTTTGAGGGCAAACACTGCTGCCACCTAAGGCCATGCTACTGTGGGCATCCCTGGGAAGCCAACATGATGACAGGGGTAATTTTTATTTTCTTATATTTTTCAATCTTTTGGAGATTGTCTGTAGTATGCAATAAGTCATCTGAAAACGACTGAGCAAAACATTTGTACAAAGAAATGTTCCTCAACAAGAATTCTAAACACCCCACCAGGTTATCTCTGTGAACGTAGAATCCCTCATGCCGCACAGCTTGGAGTCTGTAGCATCTGGCTTATTACCCACCACCCTCATCAGACACTGTCCCCCCTCCAGGAGACACTCAGGAAGACAAAAGTGGCAGATCAGTGCATCGCTCATCTCAGGAACTTTGAGAAACCCTTTTAAACAAACATGAGATTGTTCCATTTTTTGATACATAACATTGAATGACTGTCTTCTCCCCAAAACTGCTGCCTGGCTGGATCCAACCACTCCACACCAACCTGCATCAAGTACCTGGAGGAAAGTGCATGGGAAGGGAGATGCATCTCAACTTGCATACAGTTACTGCAAGGCTTGGAAGAGTGTCATAGAGGCAACCCTGGGTAGCAGGAAATCCAGTTCTGTCTGTTGGTATTTTGGGCATTAAATCTAATACATTCAGAATAATATATGTATTAAATGTAACACCAAGATATTAGAATCAGTCACTTCATTAACTGGGGACACAGACACACTGAACTTGAGTGAGGTGCCTGAAGTGGCACCAATCACAGATGGCCGAGGCCCAGGTCCAGCTGAGTGTGGAGGCTGCTACCCCCTTCCCCAAATTGCATGAGACTTCATTGCAAAACACCACCCCCCAGGATGGCTATTTTGGGGGCTAATGGTATTCTGTTCCCAATTACTCAGTGGACAGATGCCACACTGTTCTGCAAAAGGTCAGCCAGGGAGGCTTCCTGATGGAGTCAGCATAGAGAGATGCTGTTGCTACCACAAGCAGTGGGGAACGGGGACCAAGATGTTGCTTCAGGCAGTCATGTTCCCATAGGGCAGTGTGTCACCAGTGCCAGGAAACAAAGAGCTGGTCCTTTAGTTCAGGACACTGGCACCAAAAGGGAACTGTTATGACACTGGTCCCAGGCCAGGCAGCTGACTCTATGCCAACCAGCCGACCAAGCCCTCTGGCTTTCACTTAGAAACAAAGGCACAGTCTGCCTTGTGACATGCAGGACTTGCCCATCGGTGGCTTTGGATGTGGAGGATATTAGCCAGCTCCTTGTTCTGGGGAAAGGGATGCGTGTGCAGAATTCACTTACCCAGAAGAAGAAGTTGAAGACAAAGAGCAAATACTTCAGGTAGACGACCAGCCAGTCATCCTGCTCGCTCCTGCAATGGGCCATGGTCACCAGGCCTGCAAAGAACACACGTGAGCTGACCAGGAAGCTTCAGGGACAATCGTCCTCCCATGCCAGAGGCCTCTGAGCCATATTCCCAATGGGCTTTTGGGTGGCTTCCCAGAAGAGGGATCAACAGACTACTGAGCCACTTTGGATGCCAGCTTTGTCCTCATGATACAGATCTGACCCACAGGCCTTCTGCAGACCTTGCACGGGCCTTGTTGTGTTCTCATTCTATGTTGCAGCACGTGTGTACTTGGAGCACATGTGTGTACACATACATAAACACATTCTCTGCATTAGCACATGATGTGAACTGGTAATTTGTGCTCTCTGTACACACACACACACACACATGTGCACGTGTGGCAGAAGCATGGTACAGAGAAGCTGTGTGGGCACAGATCTTGGCTGCTGCTATTCTGCCTGTTGTCCCCAGCCCTCTGACTTCCCAGTAGGCCAGTAAGTTTGGCCAGTTTGGCAGCAAGTATGAGAGTTTCTAAAGTCTGAAGATGGGGCTCAAACCCTGTTGATCTGTTGCACAACTGCTGTGAGGCTCACAGGACTGATCTGTGACACGGGTTTACACAAGTACCTGAATTTCCATCCGTCAGGGTCCTCACCTGCAAGCCTGCACCACAGTAACACCTATGCCAGAAGGCTGTTTGGAAGGTTAAGGGGTGATCCATGTGATGTTTTAATAGACAGTCCTCGGAGCTTAGAAAGTACTCCACAAATGCTACCTGCCAATGCACCACACCACAGAACTGAGGAGCAAAGTCCAGACTCCAGTCCTCAGGTGCCCAGGGTCCTCCAGCATGGCAGTCTTTCTGTTGTCCTGATGGGTAGATGGAGGACCTGGGACTATGACACGATGATGGTGACAGAGGCCACCATGCCTGCCATCCTGCCTGCTCCGGAAGGGACACATCCCTCTTCTCTAGCCTGCACCTGCTCTGCAGCAGCTGCCCCTCCAGAAGGTGGCCCCACTCAGAGAAGTCCTTTGCTCCCCAGCACCACAGTAGGAAGCTCTGGGTCTGCGCATGTCCACCTCCTTCACCCCAGCTGCCACTCAGCCTGTCCTCTTCCACCTGGGCTGGAGCTTGGCCAAACTCAGCTCACTTCCTCCTGAGTTTCTGCTCAGCCTTTGATTTCAAAGCTCAGAGCTCCCAGAATGAGAAAAACAAGTGTAGCTGTTGGCTCTAAGGTTTTTATTTGCAGACCTTAGAGAAGATAATTTAAGGCTTTTCTTTTTTTTTGTTAAAGGAGACAAACCCATTTTTCTCTAACTTGGTCAGAGAGGCAAGGAGTAGAAAGATGGAGAAAAATGGAAATTTGTGAAAAATGGTGGCAGATGGGGTCAGCCAAACGCCAGACGTGGGGGCTGTGCTGGTCACTGCAGTCAGACCTTGGGCTCCACA
>PVKN010023120.1:0-14915 GCA_004027915.1 Capromys pilorides | reverse complement strand
GTGATGTGACCAACCAGATCCAATTCAGTTTCTTCCTCAGTCACTTCATACCTACATGGTACTTTTAGCAGGGATTTCTCTTCTGACCAGGGGCAGAAAGGACATCTCCTCCAGCTTAGTCACAGGAAGACTGAGCTCCAAGGGACTGGTTTATGCGCTCCCCTCTACTTCCCTATTGGCCACAGCTATCTTAAAGTTCAGAACTCGGTTCTTGGGCACTCTTTATTGCTAAGCAGGAGCAAAATTTCCTGTTTGGAATATGAAAAAGCAACAGGGATACAAAGGGAAAATCTTTCATAACCATCATTGGTTTACTCAGTGAAAAAACAAACAGCATTAGGGTGGCTGTGTCTCTGCTCTGCTGGAGCCACCTGCTCTGGGACAGGGAGTCCTGTGCTGGGGTGACTTTGGCTTGAGCTTTGTGTTGAAGGGAAGTAACCCCGCGTTCCCAGATGTCCACACTCATGCCCTTCAGTCTCCTTACAAGGAAACCCTATTTCACAATGAGGGCTGCAGGGGAAGGAGGAAGACCATGAGGAAGCAGGAGTTTTCTAATCAGGTAGAGAAATGGACAGTGTTCATCAGGGAGCCCAAGGAATGCAGGAAAGGGTTCAGCTCACCCAGAAAGAGCTGCCTTTAAACACTTACTGTGAAGATGACAGGAACAGAGGAAAAGGTACTTCTTGCAGAGGCCAGAAGGAGCAGTTCCTATTGGCTGTGTCCGGAACTATTAGAACATCCCAAGAGCCAGTATTACTATAAAGGACTACAGCCCGACGAGTGCAACGCAATTTATATGTATACAATGAGATAAAGAATAAGGGAAGGGCCTGCTCTGTCTGACAAGTAGAAATCCTGCTAATGAACATACAGCAAACAACAGAAGCAGAAAATCCATCGCTTGACTTTTCTCATCATAATACCTGATGAAAGTAAGAATCGTGATGGACCCTGGGGAAAATGGGTGCAAGTTGGAGAGAGAGGAACAGCCTTGAAGCACGTTTTTCTCACCCCCACCCCATATGCTGACAGGTGAACAGGGATCTTGCTAACAGTGACACCTGGCACTAGACTCAGCTGGAAATGATCCACTGGGAATCCGCCACCCCTTCTGGGGTTTTCCTGCTCAAACTGCTGACCCTGCACTGAAAGACGTGGGGCATTCTGCAAAGCAGCTGGTCTGTACTTGTTTAAAAAATGTAGTGCTATGAAAAAGAAAAAGAAAAAAAAAAAAAAAAAAAGACAGAGAAACTACTCCAGGCTGCAGGAGACTAACGAGACATGACAAGTGAATGTACTACACAATCTTCTGGATAAAGGTCACTAGAAACATGCCTGGGAAAAATGCAATGAAGTGTGCAGATCAGGTAACAGTATTAGTCAATGTTCATTTTTCTCATCCTGGTCATGAGACCCACAGGAATAATCTTTACTCTCTTCCCTTGTCTTAGGGCTATAGAAGAGAACAAGCCTATTTAGCAGTTCTGGTAGAAGATATACGGGGTTCTTTGTACTTCTCTTACAGCTTCTCTGTCCAGCCTAAAATAATGTCAAAAGTTTACAAAGAAAAAACCATGGATCTGTTGTAATTCTGTCTTAGTTACTCTGTACTCGTTGCTGGGACAAATATCCAACACTCAAATGAAGGAAGGAAAGGTTTATTTAGCTCACAGTTACTAGAGGTTTCAGTCCATATTCGGCTGGCTCCAAGGCTGAGTGGAACAGGGCAGAGAGCATCCAGTTCATGGCAGTGAAACAGCAACAATCACGACAGAGGCAACAGACCAACCAGGGCAGCAGAGAGCAATAGCGAGTCTGTCTCTGTCTTTCTTTACATTCAGGCTCTCTGCCTCAGCCTGTCTGCCTTAGGCCACACCCATAATCCCAGAAGGACTCAGACCCTTAATCCCATCAGCACTGAAACATATAATCCCAGTGGATCATGAATCAAATCTCAAACTCTAGAAGTCCCCGCCCCATGATTGCATGAGGCTTTGGGGGGACAACTAGACATAAATCATAACATAGTTTTATACTGTCTGGTCCCAGTTTAGGACTCAAAAGCTCCAGGAATTCACTGATATTCTGTTTAAAGGACTGGAGAAAGATCTTGGAAAAGAGCACCCAAACACCCAGCTTTTCTGAGTTTACAGAGTGTCACTGTGCACGTTGTGGGAAATTGCCAACATATACTCCTAGGCTCCAGAACTCTGGAGCAATGAAGGGTCCACCGCTGCCCTCAGGTCCTGCTCCACCCCAAGAGGGACTCAATCTAGTGTTCTGGTGTGGATCAGAGGCTGGGCTCCCACTGGCACACAGGCTGCCCACAGGAAACGCCAATCCCAGCCGAGTCCGGGGCCACAGGGAGTCCTCATTCAAATGAAGGATTCTTTGGTGAGTGCTGAGGGAGGACACCATAGGTGATATGCAGGCTTCATAAATCCTCCCAGCAGAGGGCTGTTCCTTTCCATGATCAAATCTCACACTTACATCATCCAAACCACAAGTCCAGTTCACACGCTGAGGGGGACGGGAGAGACTGTGTTTTCCCCTTCTCAGTTTGGGAACACCCAGTCCCCCCTGGCACAGTTCCAAGGGTCAAGGAGATCCTACTTCAAGGGTTACGCTAAATGAGATTTTAAAGCAGCTTCTGGGTAGTAGGTTGAGTTTATAGAAGGTAACTGGAGTGTTTGCCAGAGGGCTATAATAAAATGAAATGCTTAAATTTCAACTGTTTAAAAAAGCCTACTTGTGGGTCAGCCTGATGTCTCAGCAAACTAACGTGCCTGCTTGGGCAGAGAGCAGCAGCTGGGTACGATCCCCGTGCCAGGCTCGCCTCCAGGGCAAACTGAGATGGTGATTGAGCCTGGGGGATGGTGGTGTGCTCCTGGAATCTCAGCACTTTGGGAGGCTGAACACCGGAGAATCACCATGAGACCGATCTACGTAGTGAGACCCTGTAGACCCTGTATCCAATCCTAAATGCATACAAATTAACTAATTAATTAAAATAAAAATAAAAAGCCTACTTGCTAGTGTTTAGAAAACATAATCCTGGACGTTTTGGAACCTGGCTGGCAGGTGAAGTTGGCAAATATTTAGTGAGCCACTACTGAGTATGGGTGCAGGCACAGAGCTCCTGACTCTAGAAGAATGCATGAAAATATCTAGCAGGCGCTGGGGGCTCCCTTGGCAGGAGACACGAAGAGATGGGGGGTGGGGGGTGGGGGGTGGGGCAGCTTCCCAGGCAGTACTCAGGCCAGCGGTGAAAAAGGACAGGGACAACAGTAGCACACTGCTATCACTGACAACCCCAAAAGTGTCACTGTCACGGGACGAGAAGATAAACTGTGGACAAGCCAGCTTCTTTCATCTGCAGGAGAACCATTTCCTCCTTTTGAGCAGGCTTTGAAAACACAGAGACAAGCGATTTTGGCGTGCTCACTTTTCTCTCAAAAGGGCTGAGCTTGGGTTACTTTGAGAACTTGAAAAATTATATGAAGACTTTCATTATCAGCACCATCATTGAATCCATTTTATGGATTCTCAATAGTTGATGCGCTACAATATATGGTTGTTGGTATCATCCAACACCGGGTACTTGTACAGAAGTATATTCATAGGTTTCCTGTCCAAAGCAGCTGCCTAGTATTCTACCTGGAACAACGAAAATTAATTGTGAACACATTCTTGGCCACACAGAAGCTCTATTTCACCTTGCTGAACATAATGGGGCTGTCCCTCCAGTCTCAGTTGGACTAGTATTTTAAAAAATTATTTGACCACAGGATTTTTTTTCTTAGCAAACATTAGCAACCAACAGAAATTATGCCTTGTGGAATGCTCTGGGGGAAAACTATACCAAGATGATGGCTGTTATCATGAATGGAGTTGTATGCTTCAAACTAATACTCATCATGGTGTCTAGCTGAATTTAGCCAGGGAAGTTGACGCACACGTGTCAGAAACCCACATTCCAGCCACAACTCTATCACCATGAAAGACAAGGAAGTAGGTAGGTTATTTAATCTCTTTATTCCTCAGTTACTTTACGTGAACAATAAGGGCTGCGATAGCAAAGCTCTGAGCAAATACCATAAATATAAAACCTAAACGGTAGCAGGAAAGGAGAACTTTGTCTCATCATCCTGGCTGGGTTTATGTATCGCCCACCGCATCCCAAGCAAAAGCTCACCATGGGCCTGCGGGCTTCTCTTCTGCAAGGGCGTACGTGCGTGCGTGCGTGCATGCGCATGCGCGTTCGTGCGCGGGGAGCAAGTAGAAGGTAGAGAGCAGATGGAATTTATGGAAACTATGAGAAGGCTACACCCACCACACTGGCAGCGCAGTGCAGTGGTCTGTAAGGAGCTGGGGTCAGACTGAGCTCTTGCTTCACCTACTAGCCTGTGACTTTTTAAATTTTAAATAGTTCTGGGGATTGAACCCAGGGCCTTTGTGCTGAGTGACGCCCCAGACCATTCACAAAGTTTTCCTTTTGAAGCAGGCTTACTAAGTCACTGAACTGCCCAAAAGAAGCCTAAATTTCCACCCTCCTGCCTCAGTCTTCTAGGCTCCTAGAACGGTGGGTGCCCCCCCCCCCCGTCTCCCCCCCCCCCCACCCCTCAACAGATCTCACTAGGTCCCCTAGCTTCTGTAAACTAGGCTTTAATTTACTATTCTCCCGTGTCAGCCTCCAGAATTACTGGGACTACAAACGTGTACTGGTGTGGCTGGTTTAGCCAGTGACTTCTAGGCAAGTTTCTTTGTTCTGTGAACTTCAGTTGCCTAATCTGCAAGAAGAAATAACAGTTCCTGCTTATCAGAACTGTTACAAAATTCATATGATAAAGATGTGAGGCATTTACTATCATGTCCGGCATATTGCATTTTTTTTTTTTTCTTTGAGGTACCAGGGATTGAACTCTGGACCCTGCGCTTGCCAGGAAAGCACTTATTTTTTTGAGCTATCTCCCCAGCCCATTGCCAGTGCTTATAATGAACACTGTAGTTAAAAATGTGTTTATTATGTATCAAGATGTTTCAGGGACTTTTTCTACTTATGTCAACTTTACAACAAATGGGAGTACTATATTATTATTATTATTATTATTATTATTATTATTATTATTATTATTATTGTTATTAGTTTCAGGGAGTCCAGGCTGATTTTGAATACATGTTATAGCTCAGGCTGGCCTCCACCTCACGGAGATCCTCCTGCCTCAGCCTCCAGAGAACTGAGATTACAGTCACGCACCACCAAGTCGACCTGGGGACCGACATTTTATAGAACACAGGGAGGTTATACAACTCAGTTAAGGTTATAAATTCCACAGTGGGATACTGTTGCTATCTTTAAAGCTATGGTTATAGTTTTCATATTGTGCCTGTGTGCTGAACTCTCTTTTGCTAGGTTCTGGTTTTCTTTTTTTCCTGAGTTCACTGGATTACACCACAGGACACAACTTGTGTGCCAATAATTTTTGCGAAAAGTTCCTGTTTCTTCGTCCTTGGCCTCCGACACAATTTTATAGCTGTGGTGTTACGCATTCGCCACCAGATGGCGCTGTGCGGCAGTTATTGCCCCATTTTAAAGGGCGGGACTTCGTAGAGAAAGTTTCCCAGAAAGTCTTCAGGGCGATGACCACGCCAGTAGGTGTGCTGCCACGTGTCAACGTTCGGGCAGGTGACGTGGTAAATATTTTAGACAGTGTCTGTCACGTTCAAGTCCTGGTGGCCATCGCCCCACCATCTGGCCACACCCCCAGCGGCCCTGGAACCGCCTGGGGCGTCTTCCATAGTATGGACAGAGTCTGGCCCAGTGGATGGGCTCCTGCAAGCCCACGCAGGCCAACCTGTGGGGAGGGCGCCAGGGCAGGAAGGCGCAGCAGGGTGTGCAGGGGTCCCGGTGTCCCTGGTGGACAGGAGGCTGCTGGGCCTGTTCCCACGCTGATCCCGCTTGGTGCCGCTCCTGGCACAAGGTGTGAACTGCAAGGCCCACGCTGCAAAGTAAACGTGGCCGGGGTTGAAGGGAGTAGGGGGAGAATAATACCTGTTATATGTATTTAAGGTAAATTAAGAATACTGTATATTCTTCATATGGCAATATTTTAATGATTAGAATGAGTCAGAATGTGTACAGAACTGTCCAGTTCTGCTAGCGGTGGCCAGCCCTTCGGCCACTTAATGGGTGTTTTTGTCCTGGGAACTGAACCTAGAGCTGCAGCTCAGCCTTTTTAAAACATGTTTTATTTTGAGACAGGGTCTCTCTAAGTAGCTAAGTTGCTCAGGCTCAGCTCGAACTCGTCTTCCTCCTGCTTCAAACCCTCAGAACCCTGGCAGCACGGGCCTGGGCCTCCACATGCAGCTGCCAAGACTGTTGATCCCAGGGGAGGTTTGGGGGATAGATGCCCACTGGGAGCAGGGCAGGGGCAGTTCTGAGTCACAGCTGGGGGTGGGCACAGGCTAAGGATCCCAGCAGTCACACAGGGTGTGGCGCAGGGGAGCCCACCTGGGTCTGCAGGTGGCTGAGATCAAGTGCCCGCGTGACACTGGGCTTTGAGAACCACTGTTCGGGTGTGTTGAGCTAGAAAGGCAGCTTGGGCCTCCGTGCCTTGCTCAGGGGCTGCTTGGCTTGAGTCAGCTTTCTTAGTTTAAAGGGGAGAGGTCAACATCTTCAGAAGCCTGGTGGGGCTTAGCAAGCCTCTGGCCAACAGTGACGTCATTAGTGCTGGAGTCTCCTGGCAGCAAGCCACTTGCCTCAAACCAAGCTGACCCACAGTGTCATTTGGATAGAACACTGTTTGGGGCAGAAACTAACACCTATAGTCCCTGCTCCAGGCCTATCCCCAGCGGGTGCAGCTTTATAGCGTCTTGAGTGTCTGGCAGCTTGCTCTTTTGCAGAACTTGCTTAGTCCCAAGCCAGTTCTCATTTATGTTCACCTTATTATCCTTGTCTGTTGGGATGTAACCAGGCAGGGCTGGAATAAGTCAAGTATCTAAAAATGCAGGGTTCATTTGAACAAACTAAACATTAAATGATCTGGGAGCAACTGGACAAACCCAAGACCTCATCCTACCCTGGCTAGTTTTTCCTGCACCCATTTCCCGACTTCCTTTGCTCGGCTGAGGTTGTCAGGGCGCCATGTTGCTGAGATGCCCTTGCTTCCCGGGTCTGGACGGGTGCCACGCATGGGAAGCCCGGTGAAGACTGGAAAGGGCAGAGTGGAGAAGCCAGGCCGTTCTCCCCTTCTCTCTCTGCTCTGTTCATCCTGGCAGTGGCTCTGCCGTCCACAGCACCAGCTCTGCAGCCCTGTGCCATGGCTCTCGGGGCTGCCTGCTGTCTGCCTCTGGCTCTTACCATGGGGGTTTCGTGTCCTCCTCCACTGTCCTTCACTATGACAGAATACTACAGACCTGGCAATTTGTAAAGAGAACAACGGTACTTCTCACAGTTCTGGAGACTGGGGTGTTTTAGGATCTGAGGCTGCATCTGATGAGGGCCACCTTGCTACATAGGAACTCGGCAGCAGGTATGGCCTGGTGCACAGGTGACAAAGCAGGGGCCCTGGTGAGTGTATGTGGGGAGCAATAGGAGTCACCCTAGGATCCGGAACCCACTCCCTCGATAACCACATTCATCTGGTCACGTGGACCAAGGACCCCCTCCCTGCTCAGTCAGCCCCACCTTCCAGCATGGCTGCTCTGAGGACCACAGTTCAGAACGAGTTGTGGAGGAGACACTGGACCAAATCACAGCAGGGGGAAGCGCCTCCCGCTACACTATCTGTGCTTCCACCACCTCATTTGTTTTCCTGGGTCTTCCAACACCTGCATAACCAAATGGCCACCCACACACCATCCCTGCTGTCAGAAAGGATGGTGGCTCTCCCCTGCTGGACCTTACCCAGAGCCGTTAACATCCTGGCCAAGGGACACTGACCAAGTAGGTGACTCAGCAGCTGCAGAGAGAGCTGTGGACTCTGAGAACAGCGAGGTCACGTGACCTGTGTGCTGCATTTGCTGCACAGCTGACCTAGTGCTGTCGGGGTGGACAGCATTTGGCTGCCCACTGAACACAGATGGATGTCAGTACCACACTCACTTCCATCACATTCTCTGCCCCCATCAGTCACTTCAGCATGAGTCTCAGGGGTGTCTCCTCCAAGCTTCAAAGCCCATGTTAAGTCAGTGTCCTAAATTTGCCACTAGAGAAGGTGGAAGGGCAAAGGGACCTTTGCACGACCTCCTGTAACATCGCAAAGACATTCAGCATCATTGGCAGACGTGAGTGATGGTCGTTTAGTAAGTTTAGTTGTTCTCCATGCTTGCTACAGTGGGGAAGGCGCTGCCTATCACTGGCATAAGTGCCAGACACTGCAGCCCATGCCCGGCTGCCAACCCAGCAGCAGGAAGTTCATTTCTAACATGCCCCCAAGTCCCTCATTGAAAATACAATTCAGCTCCTTAAAGAAAAAAATCTAAAGCTCTCAGAGTTGGCAACTGAGCTACCTTCATGTGCTTTGGATGTACAGTTCTATCTTGGGTTCCACAGGGAAATAATACCAGGACATCCAAATAATAAAACCACTGGATGGATAAGTCCCTCATAAAGAAATGCTGTGATATTTATATATATATTCTTCCTTACATTATAGATATAGATGGCTATAGGTGTACAGAGAAAGCTCTAACTAGAAAATGAACTGCACACTGGACCCAGGGCTTTTGCACTGAGCTACATCCCCGCCCATTTTTATTTTGAGACAGAGTCTTGATAAAAGGCAAAGCCTTCCAGCCCTGGTTTAAGTTTGCTTTTCTCTTGCCTCAGCCTCCCAGAGTGCTGGGATTAAAGGTGTGCATCACCACGGTTGGCTTATGCTACACTTTAAATTATCTCTAAATTACTTATAATGCCTAATACAATGAGAAGGTAGGTAAATACCTGTTACAACAAGGATTACTGATGAGAAAAAGCTTGTACATGTTCAGCCCAGATGTAACTCCTGAAGGCTTAATTGCACAGAGCACGCCACCCGCAAGATAACATTTTCCTCAAATACTTTCCATCTGGGTCTGCAAAGAAAGTGCCTGAGACATTGCAAAGAGATCAACCAGTCAAACTCAATCTCACCGTCAGATTTTCATCATTTGCTTTTCCCTCTGGTCAGCTACTTGGGTAGACCACTGCTGGGCATGGTGGGACACACCTATAACCCAGTACTGTGGGAAGCTGAGGCAGGAGGATTCCAGTTCAAGTCCTGCCTGGGCAACTTAGTGACTTAGTGAGACCCTGTCTCAAAATAAAAAGGGGTAGAGATGTAGCTCAGTATAAAGGCTTACCCCTAGCCCTACAACAAACAAACGAACATGCATCTGGAGTTGTGATAGGACAGAAATAGCTTCAGTTGTTGCTCTTGGTTCTTGACAGAGTGCTCTTCAAATCTTTCGGATTATCTTAGACATGGGGACATCTCTGGGGTTTCCAAGATAACCCCTCCCTTAGGCTTAATAATTTGTGACAGTGGTTCACAGAACTCAGAGAAATGCTTTGTTTACATCTGCTGGCTTGTTAGATGTGTCATAAAAGATAAGGATGAGCACTCTGCTGAAGACATAAAGAAGGCAGAGACTGGACAGGGCCAGGAGCATCTTTCTTGTGTTGTGGGGCTGGCATCTTTCCCAGTGATGCAATCACCAGCCTGGCAATTGGCACACTGGATAACCTGTGAGGCTGTGGGGAGTTTTACCCCACATCTTCACACCCATCCACCAAAGGTCAGTGGCTTTCCTGCCTGCCACCTGTCCCCATCCTGAGCTGTCTGGGGGCCCATCCTCAGTCACTCTGTTAACACAGACACAAGTCATAACGTGTTCTAGGAAGTATCCAAGCAATGTTCATTAGGAAGAACAAGTCATAGAAGACTGAAAAATAAGGAAAAGAGATAGAAGGAGTTGCAGAGACTCGATGGTCCCTGGAGATGTGCTACCCTAGACCTAGAACAGAGGCTATAGTGGAGAAGGTCTTCTTACTACAGTGCTATTATTAATTTCTTAGTTTTGATAAGAGGAGCATGATATGAGAGATGTTAACATCAGGAAGCTGACTAAGGCTCTGTCAGGAAGCTGACATCAGGCTCTCCTAAGCCTGTGTGAAGTGCCACATATGGGAACACCCTGTACCATGTTTGCAACTCTTCTGTAAATGTTTTGTAAAATTACAGATCTTCTGTAAAATTCTTACAGAATAATAACTTTTACAAGCAAATACCCAGGGGCTGGGGATATAGCTCAGAAGCACATCACCGGCCTGGCAAGCACGAGGTACTGTGTTTGATTCCGAGTACCAAAAACAAACAAGAGAAAAGAAAAAAAGTGAATACCTGTAGTACATTATTTTACTATTTGCATGATTAATTACTACCAAGAATTAGACAAAAACACACACTATCCTGCACATGGGGGGATGTAAAGGTCTCCGTGGTCCAAGAGCCATCTGAAGTGTGGAAGCTTTGGGGGACTGAGCTCTTAGCTCTCAGCATCTGCTGGCAGCCACCTCCAGGCAGACGGAATGAGGATTGTGCGCAGGGGTGGCCACCAGCTGGTGTCCGGAGTTAGAGGGTCTGCTTGATGTGCACAAGTGGCACATCCGGGATTTCAGAAGCAGTGTGGCCCATTTAGTAACAGGATGTGCTCAGTGGGACAGGAGCTCTGACGTCACCCTACCATGCCTCCGGGCCAGCGTGGCAGCTGTGTTCCCCCTGCACTGCCAGAGGCCCTAGCAGGGAACATCAGCACAGGCACAGAGCGCTGTGTGCGGTGGGAGCTCCTAAGCCCATGTGAAGTGCCAGTGTCCTGTTCTGAGGCAACACTGTCTCCTGCTCATGGCCATTACTGCAATATCCTGTCACCTCATTCATTTGTGTCTCCTTCCAAGACATTGGCCACCTAGAAGTCACCTGTTCTTTCGGGCCATGAACCTCTGTCACTGTAACGCCCCTTCCATGAAACTTTTCAGAGGTGCCCAATGTCCTCAGCATACTTAGCAAGATACAACGAATGTGAGAGCAAGAGCAGCAAACTTACACAGACCTTCTTATAATGCCAGAGACTTGACGCTATCAGGCCCTAGACCTGCACTAACTGTGGGCTTTGTATTTGTGAATGCTCTCAGGGGATCAAATTTATTAGTGACCCCAAATCAGTACCCACAGTGCCTGAGTGGGCATTCTCGGATGTCTGCAGAGCGGGGGGAACTGTGCGCCACCAGAGGCATGCTTTGCTATCTATGCTCCAACGAGGCAACTGACCATCTGCTTTCTTGTTTTAACTCACACTCTAAGGCCTTTTTGTGATTGGTTTAGTGCCACTGTTGTGTGCATTTTGTCTTTCCTTCTCTCTTCCTCTTTTTTTCTTTTGGTGGTTTCACTCTTTAAAAGGTCCTAAGCTTAGTGCTGAGGTGCTACCCAGAGGTCCTCGGGAGGAAGGCTGTGGTGTACCTTGCAGAGAAACTGTGTTTGTTTGCTAGCTTAACTCAGGCATGAGATGCGGTGCTGTTAGCTCTGAACTCATTGTTAGTGAAGTAATAGCGTATTTTTTAATAAGCAGCCTGAAACAGAAATGCACATCAAATGAGGTAATGCACTGGTTTGCTGATGAAAATGTTGTGATGCGAGACTCAGGGAACCAGTGTCTGCTCCTGGGGGACAGAGGCTCCACAGTCACTAGCTGTGACTCCACAGTCGCCGAGGCAACCTCACCGAGGCAACGGAACACAGCTGTAATGAACTGGGAGTACTGACTGTAGCATTTACTTAGAACTTGGTGAGTCTTAGAAGGTCCAGGCATACACAGCCCTGTAGCGTATCATCTCAGTTGTATTGGAAGCCAGACTGGTCTTCTTCTTTTTTTTTTTTTTAATATTTATTTATTTGTTTGCATATTTATTTATTTATTTTTATGGCCGGCTCAGCCTGCCCTGGGGGTGGGGCTGGCATAGCATGTGGGGCTGGGGATTGAACTGTGGTCCCTGGGGTTGTCTAAGCTTGCCTAAGCAGGGGCTTTAGACCACTGAGCCATCTCGCCGGCCCCTGGCCTTCTTTTAAATGTTTAAATTTAAATGTTTTTCCAAGAAAGCACAGGCAACTATATTAAGGACTTTCTTAGTTTTCATTAAAATATCAATATATAAAATAAGACATATCTTGCCGTCTCCCCTAACAGAAACAAGGACGTCTCCTTGACTATTTTCCTCCACCTTCTGACCTCAGTTTCAGCACCTATCCAACCTGCCCCATGGTGTCGTTCATCTTGGCTTCTTAGCATCTCTTAGCTTATTTCACTAATTATTTAATATGAGTCCTGGAGCCAAAGACTCTAATGAGGTGAGAAAGAAGGGAGGAGAAACCAGGGCCAGTCAGTCTGTGTCTCTGAGCATGACACACTCAGAACTTCGGGGGACAGCGTCTTGTACTGCACTAGTAGCTGCAGTTTTCAGTTCCTGTCACGGGCTAGGATGTAGCTGTGGAAGGAGATGGAAATGTAGCTAAGAATGACGAAGAGCAGAAAGCCAGGAAGGCTTTCAGCATGGGATACCAGGGAACAAAGCGTACCCAGAGAGCACCCAAAGAGCGGCCACCAGCAGCACGGGGAAGGGCCCAACAGGCAGGAGACACTGGGCTCCCAAAGGAAGGTGAGGTTCTGCACCAAGGAGCAGCCAAAGGGAGACAAAGATAATGTGCCTGAGAGCTTCAAGAGATGCACAGGGTAGGGGTGGATTAGATCCACTGGAATAAAACACATAAAAGAAGGACATGATGAGGTGGGTGGGGAGAACCAGAGAGAAATGACTGGAAGGAAAGTCTGCAATTCCATACGCTGATTCCTAAGCTTGAGAATATGTTGGAGGGCTGGACATTTCCCCCACAGCTTCGGATTAAGAGATTCAGGGTGGAAACAGAGAAACTGTATGTTATGATTGGGTATAGATGTCCCCCCAAAGCCTTATGTGGTCATAGGTGGGGCTTTTTCAGAGGTGGCTGGGTCTAGAACGTGTGATGCTGGGATTGATTCATGGTGCAAACCTCGGATCAAGGGCACAAGGAGTAAAGGTCTGAGCTCTACTTGCCCTGAGTAGCCTGGATAAATATGATGGACAAAATGAGCTATGGTTCCCTTGTTGCTTTGCTGCCTTCTGCCTGCCATCAACTGTTTTTCCTCTGTGATGCCTGCCTGCCATGGCACCCTGCTTTGGAGCCAGCAGACTGTGGACTGACACCTCTCTAAACTGTGAGGTAAATGAACCAATGAACCTCTTCTCCTTCAACTTTGGGTGTATTTTATCTCAGCAATGAGGAAATTAACTAGGATACTGCATCTAACAAGTTTCTGGAGGAGGCTGCTGCTGCTTCTCCTTGGATGAGAGCCGCTCTTCAGGGGCACAGTCTCTACTGCAGAACTCCCCAAACGCCTGGGGACAAACTAAAGCCTTTAGCATGGAGATTGCATACGCCATATTGCCATGCATGAGTCTTAGAATCATCTTTCCCAACAACAAGAGTGAAAAGAAAAGCACAGACGTCTATGTAAACCTGGGTGAGCCAGAAGGAAGCAGCCTTCAAGATGTGTTCTGCTCCTTGGCTCAAATATATTAGGCGATGAAAACTGTACCATAAGTGGATAGGAACAGAAAGGGGAAAAGCAAAAAGGATAGACTTTCCCCAAAGCACAGAAAATGAAAATAGCTTACCGGTTGAGGAGATTGTCCATTAGGTTTCCCAAGTAGTTCAATTTTTCTTCCTGAAACAACAAAATATTGAGACTTGAGGTCTGCATTTCATATCCTTCTCCTAGCTGGGTCACACTGGGAAGGTGGGGAAGACAGCATTATGTGTGGTGCTGGGCTGGATGTGGGGGGCTAGAACTGTAGCTGATGTAGGCAAGGGGTCTGAAATTTAGTAGGCCTTCCTTGGCAGCCAGCTCTGGACACTTAGCAATCAATTAATAATTACCCAACACTGTAATGCTCCACTTATAAAAAAGACTGCAATGAGATTTAAATGGCACAGTAAGCTTTTTATCATATATTGGAATTATTCAATAACCTAAAGCTCACTACTATGATCTGAATGTGTCTATCTCTCCTTAAGATTCCTATGTCGAAACCTAATTCTTAGTGGGATAGCACTAGAAGGGGGAACCTTTGGGACATGATATGAACAAGAGAGTCTGAGTGGGATGTTGCCCTTTCAAAGGAGCCCCCAGAAGCTCCCTGGGGCCCTTAGGTCAAGTGAGTGAAAAGATGGTCGCTGAGGATGCAGCTCTACTCAGCAGACAAACTTGCTAGTATCTTGATCCTGGGCTTTCTAGACTCCAGAGCTGTAAGAAATGTTTTCTGTCCTTTATAAACAACCCTTTCAGTCGGGCATGGTGGCACATAAGTTTAAGCCCTAGCACACATGGGAGCTGAGGCAAGAGGACTGCAAGCTCTAGCCCAGCTTGTTTAATGTAGTAACTTAGCAGGTCCATCTCAAAAGAAAAAAAAGGCTGTGGATGTAGCTCAGTATGAAGACCTTGGATTCAATTTCTAGGATCACAAAAGCCAACCAACCAACCAACCAACCAACCAACCAACCAACAAACCAACCGCCAACCACCAACCAACCAACCAAAGAAACAACCACAAATCTGTGACATTTTATAACAGCAGCCTGAATAGCTAAGATGCCATAATACTGCAGTCTAAATATTTCATGATAATGTGGCTCTTCTCTGCTGGGTATAGCTTCAACTAAGGCAAGAAAGAAAAAAATTAAAGAATTTGATATTTGGGTATGTATCAAGCATAGTTTCAATGAATAAATGTATAATAGCACCTAAGATAAAGCAAATGTTCAGATTTTTAACAATTTCTCAGA
>PVKN010023118.1:0-14913 GCA_004027915.1 Capromys pilorides | reverse complement strand
TGCCTCTTATTTTATTTTTTTCCAAGCAATAGTTTATTACTATGTATTTGCACTAAATAATAAACACATTTGTCTGGTGTTAGTACATGTACATAACACATATTATTTCATTTTCTACCACTTTCCCCTTCTGTCCCCTACCCATCTCTTAGTCTCCTTTCATTTTATAAGAGATTTCTATCACTACCATTAGGATTCTTCATTAGATTTATTTTAATCTTCTCTACCCCTTTAAACTATGCTTTGAATATTGGCATCATTTGTTCTGATTCACTACTGTATGGTGAAAATAAGCATAATGCCTATTGCCTACTGAGTATTTAATGCATAAATAAAAAATAAAGACTAATTAAAATCTATTAAGGATTTATGTATGTCAGTTTTCCATAAACTCATATCCTCACTGAGATATCAGTTCATAAACAGCTCCCAATATGAAACTAGGTTTGTTTTTCAGGTTTTCTTTTTTTTCTGGTACTGGGGATTGAACTCAGGACCCTGCACTCTCCAGGCGGGCACTTATTCTACTGAGCTATCTACCCAGCCCCTGAGACTAGCTTTGAACTATAAGCTGAGGAGAATGTATTAGACACATTTTATTCATTCATTTTCTACTTTCTCTGTAATGATACAAGATACACTTCAACTAGATTTCCTTACCTAATGAAACTTTTTCTTGGTCATGCAGTCAGGATTTTGGTCAAGAGTGCATGAATTTCATTAAGCAGCAAGATTGCAAAGAGGATGCAGGATGACTTACTTCTACTCTTTCCAGCTTTAGAGAACACTATACTATGCTCTTCTGAGCTAGTCAGAGAAAATCAGGCACTCTGAATATTATACATTTTAATGAATAGAATTTGGCCCAAAACCATCAGTTGTGTTTAATGATGCAGAACATGATCTTGGTACTTGAACTCTAATAAGAACTGTACAAGGCACTTGGCAGCACAGTTTCTATCAAGAGATTTTGACAACTAGAAGGCAAACAAAAGGACAATTTAAATGTAACATCACATCCACTCAAGCTGTCACTCAAATTCCTACTGGTGATCTGACACCAAATCAATAGTATTATGGTTCACTGAAGTCAGATCAATGGTTTCACAAAGTTTCAGAGCAGTAATAGCACAATAGCAAACTTCATGTCTCATGTCCATTATTACAAAGGCAATCACTATCTGGCTTCTCTGACTGACAAAGCCTCAGAACACTACTGCCTGAGAACTCTAGAATTCTAACTGTGGTGATGTTGAATACTATGCCACTTTCTCCTTACCCATTTCCCGATATTCTGCCTTCTGATACAGGAGCTATCTAAGAAAGCATTTCTCCCTCACTCCATAAAAGCCAACCAAGAACAGCATATCTTACAGAAGCTCTCTGAGGATCCACCCTGAGTGCAAGTTTTAATATGCACTTCCCACATTTTTCATTTCTCCATGACCCCAAAAATTAATATTGATAACACCAATTTTCCAGAAGTTTATATGGAGAGATTTAATCATTTGGATAACTTAATAAGGATTGTAAAACTACAAATCCTCCAAAATTAAATGAAGAGAAATTACAATGTTTAAATGCCCCTAGTAACCTGGAAAGGAGCAATATGGCAGTCTAATAACGTTAAAAAAAAAAAAAAAAAACTCTTGTCATAGGCCAGAGCAGCATTAGACAGTTTGGTCAGACAAGGGGTACATTGATTTCAGGCCTCAAATGAATTTCTTTCCATTCCAGAGCACCTATTGCACTCACCAATGTAGCCAAAGACTTGCACATCAATGAGATAGGATGAATTATTCAAAAGCTTCTGTATAAAATGCTGCACTCTGCCATTTCCTACAAATCAAATTATTGAAGAAGATATTTGATTGTAAACATATTTAGAAAATGATTTCATTGTCATTAGGTTGGTTTTGCTTGCTTCCCCCTCCCTTAAATTTCATTTGGATTAAAGTGCTACAAAGTTAAAAAGGTCATACAACCCACCCCCAAACAGGAGTTTGCATACCATCCACAAAAGGAAATAAATTCAATCAGCAAAAATGAAAACCTAGTATAAGGAATGGAAACCCCTTTAAATCATGACTAACATCCTTAAAACAGAATTGCCTCCTCCTCACCCCAGTCATTAACACATTGTTATCTAGAAAATAAAAAGCTTTTTTTTCACACAGCAAGAAGCAAGTTCTATTTATAGATTTCAAACTGCAGACCTAATGGGGTTAAACAGGTTTCACTGTCAGTTCAAGAAAGTTCTCACTTTCAGTTACAGCTCACTTTCAAAGCCTGCTGTCTCCAGAGGTGAAAGCATGGCCCCACCTTGCTACTTTTCCTACAGGCTTTACCCACAGGTACAAAGCCCTCTCAGCCAGTGCTGGGCAGATTCTGTTTCTTACTGCCTTCGAAAGAACAGTCATCAGAAAATGAAGCATCAAGTGACTCAGAGGTGAAACTACTTCTGTTAAGAGACCTGCATAGGGGCATTCAACTAGTATGCCACTGCCTAAGGGAGCCTCTCAGCAATGCCTTTGGCTTTAAGCACTTCAAAAACAAAGAAAGGATGCAGATTTTCTTATAGGATGTATGATAACAAGAAGAATCCAGTAGCAAGGGTGTAGGATTCATTAATTTCGTATTTATTCTCTTTTCTTTCAACATTTATGTATTGAATACCTTCTATATGCCAAATATTGACTTTAATCCAGAATCCTGAAGTCATATTACAAATTTACAGTCTTCAGACTCAGATTTCCCTTGGCAGAATGACATTAATGCAGATATGAATCACTGAAATGTCATGTAATTTGATCTGCCAGAAAAGAACCTCTAGAAAAATGAACTGGCCATTGATTTAGCATATATTTATTGATTGATCACTTTACATAAAAATTGAGCTAAGCACAACAATGAATGGAAATAATAGGGCAAGACCCAAAGGCAGAGGAAGGTGAGGTTGTTCCCATCGAGTTGGTTAAGGTGATAGTAAGAACACTAGGGAAAAAAAGAGAAAGACCAGTATTAATTCATTTGACTCTGCTTTAACCAAATAGGTTTATTTTATATTCATTCCTTTGTTCATTCATTATTAATTGAGCATCTGTGTACCCAGTACAATATCAAGCAAGCTAGAAAGAGAAACAACAGCTTCTGTAATAATAATACTATTGGCCTGGGGAAATAGCTTGGCTGTCTAAGTGCCTGCCTGGCAAACACAAAGACCCAAGTTCGATCTCCAGTACCACATGCCATGCTGGAACTCTGGGAGCATGGTGCCAGCCGCAGAAACTGGGCGTCATGCTACACACCTATAATGCTAGCCCTGGAGAGACTGAGACAGGAAGATCACTATGAGTCAGAGCTGCCAAGACTGTGTACCAAATCAATCAATCAATCACTAACTGAAGATCTACTCTATACCAAGCTCTGTGCTAAGTGCTTTCACTGATTGTTTTCAATCAAACTCATAAAATCATTATGTCTCAAATGATCTGGTAAGTAGTAATGTGTGAAGATCATCTTAAGAACTTGAATGTCACCTATTATCTGCAACATAAACCCAGTGAATAGCTCCCTGACAAGTATGATCTTTGGAAAAAATTAGTTTTACTGCCATTTATTAGATTATTTTATATTCGTCATAATGTTGACAATAGTGACATTTATTAATGTGTTGAGCACTATGCTAGTGGTTTTCTATGTATGTGTTATTTTCTCCATTCCACAGACCAACTCTACTGTGATGCATTATTGTATACATATATTTGACAAAGAATTTAAAAATTACTTAAGGCACAGAGAATGAAATAACTTGCTCAAGACGCCACAGTTGTTTAGATGAAGAATCAGGACTGAAACTGATTTGGCTGACTCTAGAGTTCTTTCTATCACTCTCCTTTTAAGGTTCCCAATCTCAAGAATTTCCATTCTGGTGAGGAAGATGAGACATACTCAACAAACAGGATAAATCTGTGACCAAGAAGAAGTCATTTAACAACTCAGCTTTTTCAGATAAAATCAGAATACAAGAATTTTGTGATGCTGAGGAGGAAGATCATAATTCCAACCCAGCCTGTCTCTCAAAAAAGGACACTATTGTTTTGGCTTGTACCTAGATGTCTTTCAAGGCATCATGCAGTTATAAGAGGGGCTTTATTATACATGGCTATGTGTGCAATTGAGTCATGTCTCAATGCTAGGCTATCTTGTCTCTTCTGCTTGCTTTGCTACCTTCTTCTTACTATGACCTGCTTCTTCTCTATGATGTCTATCATGACACCCTGCCTAAATTGAGCTGACTGTGGACTGAAACTTCTACAGACTCTTAGCCAAATAATCTTTTACCCTTTTATCTTTGTGTGTTGGACATTTTGTTTCATGAATGAGAGAATAGTAACTAAGACACCTGGGGATGTACGTCAATGTATCTCTGTGTGCAGGATGTGATGGCATACAAGTGTTCCACCTCTCTGCTAGGCTAAGACAGGAGAATAGGAAGTTCAAGCCCATCCTGAGCAACTAAGAAATTTAACAAAACATTGTCTCAAAATCTGAAAGTCTTAGATTTAGTCCCCAGGAAATACACACACACACACACACACACACACACACACACACACACACACAGTATGTGGAAAATCTGCATAATACTAGAAAAAAAAAACTTAGATAAACCTGCACTCAATTTCAGTATTTGAGAGACTAAGGCAAGAGCATCACAAGTTTGAGTCTGGACTGGGAAACTTAGTAACAATTAGATTTTGTCTCAAAATTAAAAAAAAAAATAAGGAAAACCTAGAGATATATCTCATGCACAAGCACTGTGTCCAATTTCCAATACCACAAAAATGTCTGTGTAATAACAGAAATAATAATATATGGCAATGAAACAACAGACATCACAAGGATTTACCATATAAGAGATATGTACTAGATAAGAACTAGAAAATCAAAAGAGGAAGTTATTGCTCTGAGCTGAGATAAACAAGTACGATCTCAGATGGGCATGTACTTGAGTTCCTTTTTGAAGAAAAAGGAGCATTTGAGTGAGTGAAAGACAGGCAAGAGCACAAGATGGATGGCATGAGGAGAAGGTAAGTGTAGGAGTGAATATGGTTGGATACAGGAACAGGAAAAATCCTAGTATGGTGGAGGGCGGTGGAATATAAATTTGCAAATGTACAAAGCTATGCGAAGGCCATAGAGATCCTCAAACAACAGACTAAGAAGATAGGCATTTAAGGGAGAGTTGATATCATGTTTTTTAATGCAAACTCTTTAAAAAGCAGAAATCTCTCTTTTACTGTCAACTGACACATTTTAAATGACAAAGTCCTGTAGGTTATCAGGTGTTCTATTATCATTCATGTAACTTTTTCTAAACTAGAAATAGCTTTCAATTTCTGTCACAATGGGATAGAATAGAGGATTAGAGGATTCAGAAATAACTCTGGGCCCAGTCAGTCATCTGATTTTTGACAAAGGAACTAATAACATATGCTGAAGAAAATAACATAAATACTTAAAACTTTTTAAACAAATGGTGCAAGAAAACTGGTTATATACATACAGAAATGTGAATCTAGATCAATATCTCTTACTTTGTACCAAAATCAAATTAAACTACATTAAATGCCTAGATATAAAAATGGAAATATTGAATGTGCTGGATGGAAATATTGGTAAAACTCTTTTTTTTTTGTATTTTATAGAAAGGTCTACAGAGTGTTTAGAATCTCACTACTAGATTGGACTTGTAGTGACCCGCCTGTTTATAGCATCCCAAGAGCTGGGATTACAGGTGCACACCAACATGCCTAGTCCCAATTGCCACCTCAGTGAGCCCTGGCAGTGGGGCTGGCACGACGGGCAGTATAACTCTTGAAGATATACACATAGACAAAAATTTGCTGAACAGAACTTTCACTGCATGAGGGGCCAGGGAGATAGCTCAGTGGAATAAGTGCTTGGTTGGCAAGTGCAAAGTCCTCAGTTCAATCGCCAGTACTGAAAAAGAAAAAAAAAAAGAACATTAACTGCACGAGACATCACTCCAAGAATCAACAAATAGGATTGCATTTAAATTTACAGGTTCTGGGCCGGCGAGATGGTTCAGTGGTCTAAAGCGCCTGCTTAGGAGGGCTCAGGCGACTGCGGGGACTGCAGTTCGATCCCCGGCACCACATGCTGCGCCAGCACCACCACCAGGGCAGGCTGAGCCAGCCACAAAATGAATAAATAAAGAAACAAAAAAAAACACAACAAGCAAACAAATAAATAAATAAATAAAATTTAAAAAAATAAAAATAAAAAACAAAAAAAAAATAAATTTACAGGTTCTGCCCAATAAAAACAACAAAGTGAAGCAACAGAAAACTGTTTTCCTATAGGAAAGGAAAATAATTTTACCAGCTACTCTTCAGACAGAGGGCTAATATCAAGAACATAAAAAGAACAACAACAACAAAAAAAGACTATTAAAGTAAAAGACCCAACCAAACATAGGCAACTGAAATAACCAGGCACTTCTCAGAAGAAGTATAAATGGCCAGTAAGTACATTAAAGGTATTCAACATTTTGTGCACAATAGAAATGTAAATCAAGGCAAGAGATTCCACCTTCTACTAGTATAAAAAGGAGTCGCACAACAAAACAACAAACTCTGGTGAGTTTGTAGAAGGAAAGGAACACTCTGCATTCTTGGTGAGAATGAAAATAGTGCTACTACTGCAGAAATGGAGAGTCCACAAAAAAAAAAAAAAAAAAAAAGCCTAAAAACAGAAATCCCACCTGAGCAGTCTATACCTGCTCTAAGTAACCTCATGACAGAATTAAGATCATTATATTATGGTGATGTATACAAACTCTTGTTTATGGCAGCACAACTACAATTGATAAATTGTGGACAAAGCCTGCATGCCCATCAACGGATAAGTTGATAAAGAAAATATCCTGTATTTACATACCATATATATTTAACCATAAAGAAGGATAAATTTTGGTCATTTGTAGAAAAACGAATGAATCTTGAAACCATAATGATAATTGAGATAAATCAACACAGATAATTAAATACTATATGATTTCTCTAATATGAGAGACTTATATCATAAAAATATAAAACAAAAGAGAGTTGGGAAGAAACAGGGAGACAGACAACTATGGAGATGGAAAGGGATCTGACGAAAAAAGGGAGAGCATGGGAGAAAGGAGAGTAAAAATTATCAAGATGCATTGTGTATATGTACCAATTCCCAAGATGGAAATGTATTAAAAACACATACTAATAAAAAAATTTAAAATTAAAAGAAAAATCCGTCATACTTAAACTATTTTGGTGCACTCTGTTTCTAGGTAATACAATTTGTGAAAAACTGGTTCCCAACAAATACATCTAAATGTTGACTCTCTAGTCACTACTACCCTAATTTTGAGGGCTATGCTTTCACAAGCCGCATATTCAGCCTAGGAACGAAAATTTGACCATCTAAATACAACAGAATAAAAATACATCCATTTCTAAAAGTTGGCTTAACCCTACATGTGGGGTTAAAGTACCCTGGATGTGGAGCATGGTGTATGCCCTCAGTTTGATGACACTGGAAGATTTCTCCCTTCACATTTCCAAGAAGAGTAACTAGTGTCACAGAAGTGCCTAACTTATTCTAGTCCAGGACAGTTAAAGATTAGCTCTAGTGTCCTGAAGCTCTGTACAGAATTCTTTATGAAGGGCTGGCGAGATGGTTCAGTGGTCTAAAGTGCCTGCTTAGGAGGGCTCAGGCGACTGCGGGGACTGCAGTTCGATCCCTGGCACCACATGCTGCGCCAGCGCCACCACCAGGGCAGGCTGAGCCAGCCACAAAATGAATAAAGAAACAAACAAACACAACAAGCAAACAAATAAATAAATAAATAAAATTTTTTTTAAAAAAAAGAATTCTTTATGAATTTTACACGTGTTAGTAAGAGCCACATTCAGCTCTTACTGCAGCCCAAAGCATTGAATGTGTTTTCTTAGGGGCCTTCTTACATGACATTCCTAGCTGCTGTCTAGGTCATGGCTAATATCTTGGGAACAAGGGCTCTGTCACTATTGGCATTAAGGTCCTTGGGTGAGCCTGAGCAACTTCTCTACCAAAGCCGTGTTAGACACCATCACATTGGGACATTGCCATCTCATCCTGTGAGCCTTTCATATATATCTGCCGTTGGCTGACTTTCTGTGGTTGGCTTCTTGCTTGTTGCTCTTGATCTCCATGATACGCAAACAATTCTTTGGAAGAGGAACTGCTAAAAACATATCAGTGGAAATGGCTGGACAAAGATGGGGAATGAGAACAGCAGTGGCCAGGCTGGATAGCATCAGTATAAATGCATGAGGAATTGCTCATGAGGTAGCAGTTTGGCTTTGTGATCAGAGTGAAGTAATAAAAGAGTTATAGGAAAGAGAAGAGCTGTTTGATAATGACCTGTTAGAGAGGAGTCTGTAGCTCCTTGGTTTGTATTTTTAAAGTTCCTAAGATTATGGCTTTCCTCCTCTTTGGCTATAGAGCAATCTGTTTTAATCCACAGTTGTGCCTTACTGTTCCATTAAAATTGTATTGTTCAATCCATCAATAAATACTTGTGGTTAAAACAAAATATAACTCGGGTGCTATAACTTGGATATAGAAAGAGTATGACCCCTAAGCATTCATATGGGATATTTAAGATACTAATCTTTTTCTAACTTTATTTATTTATGCTATGGCTGGCTCAGCCCACCCTGGGGGTTGGTGCTGGCGCAGTATGTGGTGCCGGGGATTGAACCACAGTCCCTGTGGTTGCCTAAGCTTGCCTAAGCAGGCGCTTTAGACCACTGAGCCATCTTGCCTGCCCCTAAGATACTAATCTTCATGGAAAGTTGTTGATTCATTATGATGAGATGAGTTAATTTAGTTCTTTGTATAACTATGTTAGTTCACAAAAGAGCAAGTCATTACAAAAGATTCCCCTCCATCCATGCACTTGCCTTCTGTCTGGCCATGGGATTCTCTCTCTCTCTCTCTCTCTCTCTCTCTCTCTCTCTCTCTCTCTCTCTCATACTCCCACTATTATGATACAATCTACTATGGGCTCTCACCACCAATGAGCAGAGGCCAATGCCAAACTCTTAGATCTATATAATTGTGAGCTAAATAAACCTCTTTACAAACTATTCAAACTCCAGGGTTTCCTCATAGTGAAGGGAAAATTGGCACAAACACTGGAGTATTTATATAAATGAGGCTTGGCACTAGTATCAGGTCCTGTTGAGGCAACTAACCATGTATGGAAATTCCCACCCTCTTTACATGTGTAAATAATGAAAATGAAATTGAATTTACCATTAAAAGCTAAATTTTACTAATTCAGGCTTTAAGAGTTGTTATCACTATACAAATAATATAGATTACCTTTTATGATTATCAATTTTATTTTACAGAAAGCATGCTAGTGGCATGTGGAGGAAGTTGGTAGTACACAAACTTGCTATAGCACACAATTTGAGAAAAAAACAAACAGAAATGCAAGGTTTATGACAGAAAATAGGATGTCCCAGGGATAAAGAGAAGAAAAGGGCAGCTGATGCCTTTGTAGTTAGGGAAAAAAAAAGATAAAACATGGAGAAGGCTTCTACAATGGGTAGAAGGAAGAAACTAGGATGACTGAAAGTACAGCACTCATAATCTTCCAGAAGAGAAGCTTAGTGATACTATTACTCTATAACATAGCTACTTGAACTTAACATCACAGTCTTTCTGAATATCAAACGTCTTAGACTTAACTTGGAATTGGTATTTTCCATCAATCATTGGTATGTGAGTAAATCTCTATAAAATGTGATAAAAGCAATTAAACACTTTAACACAGAAGTTTAGAAACCTAGGCATGCACAAAATTGTAGCCAGTCAATCCTATGACATTTTTCCTTGTCTCTTACTCTCTTTTAATACTCTTTTTTGTTTTCTTCTAAAACAACCACTTACTTAAGAGTCTAGTGGGCCTGGGAAATAGCTCAGTAGAGTAAGTGCTTGCCTGGCACGTGCAAGGGCCTGAGTTCAATACCCCGTCCCACAAAAAAAAAAAAAAAGAAGAGTATAGCAATAACTGAAATTACATTAGAAGCAGCACACATCTAAAAGCCCAGAATGACAGGCATTCCAAGCATAGTTTTAGTGTTACACATTGCTATCCTCAGTGTGAAAAACCTATTGGAGATTCTCAGGACCATTGTCTACTTCATCTTGTGCATATAAGTGCATGTTTTTGTTGCTACTATGTTTCTTGTCTTTTCTGCTTGTAGTGTCTTCATTGTTTAACCCTTAAATTCTTATTTCCATTCAGCAGTGTTATGATTTTCCATTTTTATTTCTTCTTTTGAGTTCTCTCAGGCTTTCACAGATAGCAAACTGGCCAAGCAATGGCCTTGACTCATCCAGACAGCTGACACTGACAACAGTTCTACAAAGTACTGTACATGATTTCAAAGTAAATCCTGAGGGGATTTGACTGACCTTGGGAGATATAAAAGTTCCATGTTTTGTTACACAGGTCTTGCTTTAACTTGCCCTTAACCACCCAGCAGAAAAGTTTAACCATGAGGCATAAAATGTAAAGCTAGACAAGATAAACTAGGGAGAATATATTACATTTACACATGTAGGTATGGTTTATTTCACATTTGACTATATCTTCAAGATACATCCACTTACATATGAAGTCTTATAATTCCTCATTCTTTAGAGCTGAGTAATATTCCATTGTATAAAAATACCACATTTTTTCAACCATTCTTCAGATGATGGGCATTTTGGTTGTTTTCAAGATTTGGCTGTCACAAATTAGGCTGCTATAAACGTAGGTGCACAGATATCACTACGATATGATGTTTTCAGTTCTCCTGGGAAAATTCCCAGTAGGGGTATAGCTGGATTGAATGGAATTTCCAATTCTAGTTTTTTAGGTAGTCTTCACACTGCTTTCCATAATGGTTGCACCAGTCTGCATTCCCACCAGCAGTGGAGAAGTGTTCCTTTTTCCCCACAGCCTTTCCAAGATTTATTGTTGGTTAATTTCTTTGTGGTAGTCATTCTATGTGGGGTGAGATGGTATCTAAGTATTGTTTTAATTTGCATTTCATGAATGGGTAGTGATGTGGAGCATTTCTTCATGTATTTATAGGCTTGCTGAATTTCTTTCTCTGAGAAGTGTGTATTCATCTCAGATGCCCATTTCTGGATTGAGTCTTTTAGTTTTGGGACCTTAATGTTTTTTACACATCAAAAATTAGAGAAAAAGGAGGGCTACAAGGATAGCCAATATTTTGGTCCTGTCCTTTCCAGGTCATTTAGGATGCAGGACATAAGAGAACCATGCTGTAACATCCTATAACTCAGTGGTGTCCCAAATTTTCTTTTCAAGGAGATTATGGGGCCACAGAGAAAAGGGATTGACAATGTATAGTGTGTCTAAAGAGAGTCACCTAGAGAGAAAACATTCTCTCAGGCTTTCACAGACAGCAAACTGGTCAAGCAATGGCCGTGACTCAACCAGACAGCTGACACTGACAACAGTTCTATGAAGCACTGTACATGATTTCAAGATAAATCCTGAGGGGATTTGACTGACCTTGGGAGATGCAAAAGTTCCATGTTTTGTTATACAGGTCTTGCTTTAACTTGCCCTTAACTACCCAGCAGAAAAGTTTAACCATGAGGCATAAAATGTAAAGATATATTAGTGTGCTGAGCTGTAGAAGGCTTAAATCAACAGCTTGCAACATTGCCAGTTCTGCCAATAACCCACTATGATTATGGAATATCAGATTATGTGTACATCTATTTTCTCTTAATTCAGTGACAAGAAATTTTTCTACCAATAATGATTAGAAAAATTATCATGTCGACATCCTGTGCTCTCAATTACTATGAGAACAACATTATACATTGTATCAATTATTGGTAATGTATTACTAATGTGTTTTGAAACTGCCACATTGTTATTTCTTATTAAAATAATAAAAAATGAAAAAATAAAGCAAAAAAAGTACTAAGAGTTGTATTTCTGATATGAGTACATAGTTTTTCATTTAGTCACTCATATAATGAAGTATATTTTCATTGTTTTTACTTTGGGGCTATTACAAACAATGTGTGGACTGCTGGTAACAATGCTTTACAGGTTTTTGTTCAGCTCTGTGTTGAATTTCCCTACTTTAAATTTTGAAGGGAGCAATTCTATATGTGATAATTACATACCTACTTTATAAAGAAACTATCAAAATATTTCTTGGAATGTATATACTATTTTCCAGTCGATCAGGGGCATTCTGGTGGACAGTCATTCCTCTTCTTATGTCTCAAAGTTACTAGCCAGTATTATCTTCTCACCTTTCAGAATCTGTTCTCTTTAACATATGTTCATTTTACATACAAAGTACAAGATTTGTTAGCTGTATTTAGCACAAGAATAAAAAAAGATGTATTCTAATTCATCCATGCAGAAGTGGAAGACTGTTTTCTATTGATGAAAAAAATCTATAACTCACTTCAAAGTCTTACAAAACTTGAAAATAAACTGAACCATGACTTAAAAAAGAAGCAGTACTCATTTGGTAAAAAAAGAAATTCAAAAGTAGTGAGCAGTAAGTGATGGTAAGTGAAAGAAACCTGTATCCAGACCCCTCTCACCTCATGTCACCCAGAGGTGGAGAGGCGCCCCCGCCAGCTGACCCCTCTGTGGCCCTCTGATGGTTAGTTGAATGATGAAGTCAATGCCTTCTCAGGTGAGTGCCTTAGTTCTAGGCCAAAACCAGTTTTTTCTTCTCTTCCCCACTGTTAGCGCCTAGGGCTTCTCCACTCTCTCTGGCGCAACTCTGACCAGGATGTGGAAGGTGAAGACAATGAACATCTCCAGGGCAGTGAGGTGGGTGCTGCACATGAGCAGGCAATGACTGCCCCAGAGCAGCACATCCATGCAGGACTCGGAGCCATGGTATCTCACATCCCAGTGACCGAGCATTTGAGATTGGTGCAGCGAAATTTCTCTCTGCTCAGCACCTGGAAGAAGGTCCTGGGACCTTAGTAGGACAGTCATACAAGAATGGAGAGGGTATCTGGTTGGGGGGAGCAGGTGAAGCCTTGCCCAACCCCTCCTTTCACCTCTCCAATATGTCCTCTACTCTAAGTTCTTCTCAAAAGGGAAAAATTGAATCCAACCTTGCTTGACTCACTGCAGATCAAGCAGAGCCAGGGATGCTGCCATGATGACTTCTACCCCAGAAGGATTCTAGATTACTTTTAAAAACTTTAAAGATTTAAGGGAGAAAGCAACTGCTTCTCCACATCACAATTTAACTGCTACCAATATACTCCAGAATGACACCTGATTAGTAATTGCTTAAGCATTCTTCTAGAATTTCCTGTAAATATAAACATATATGACTAACAATTAGGTAATACAAATAAATAATACCAAACATACTGATTTACAACTTGATTTTTCAACTTAGCATTTCTTGGATATCTTTCTCAATAAAAGAATGTACATAAAATATCTTTATATTTAGCAACTGCACAGTATCCACAATCTTAATTAACATTATCAGTTTAACTATTTTTCTACTTTTAAATATGTACTTATTTTGGGCCGGCGAGATGGTTCAGTGGTCTAAAGCGCCTGCTTAGGAAAGCTCAGGCAACTGCAGGGACTGCGGTTCGATCCCTGGCACCACATGCTGCGCCAGCCCCTACCACCAGGGCAGGCTGAGCGAGCCACAAAATAAATAAAATAAAGAAACAAACAAACACAACAAGCAAACAAATAAATAAATAAAATTTAAAAAATAAATAAATAAATATGTACTTATTTCTATTTTTTATTTTAAATAGAAAAACAAAATTTCACTCCACCTCCTCTGGACCCATCTGTCCTGGTCACCCGTGTACAAAAGAGACTTCCTGCTCCATGTCACCCATCAGACAGACTACCACCACCTCTAGCCACATTCTTTGCAGGCAAAGGCGTGTGGGAGACACTCTCGGCTCTGTATCAGTGACACCAACCTTCATCCTCTGGACCCAGCTCAGGACCGTCTTGTGTGTGGAGTTCAATCCCACAGGCTGCAGCAGGAAAAAGCTAAAAAAAAAAAAAAAAAAAAAAAAGCAGCCAGACCCAAGCTGGACACATCCGGATGTGTTCAAACTTGGAAGATCCAGACCCTGTAAGCTGAGACACTTTATTGGATCCAGGTCTATGGGAATGTTTTCTCTCTTTTTCTCTTGATTTACAGAGTGGGCAACAGGTAACCAGGTGAAGTAGCCTGCCTGGAGGACCCCAGGTACATCAGCAAGAGATGGTCAGACAGAAATTAACTGAACTAAATTAAATAAGAACTTCAAATTTAATATCTGCTTAGCTACACAGATATAAGGTTTGTTACAAACTTGTTAGTTACGAAAGCTTGGCAACTGCTAAATATCACTACCCATTATTAGTGTTCTTAGCTATAGTTCTGTAAAGACAAAACTATAACTGTCTTAAAAATATAATCACTTTTGAGTAAGAATTATGTTAAAAGTATAATTGCACCAAGCTCTGTGCAGAAGATCAGAGGACAGTGCTATATAAAATGATAAAGAGAAGGAAAAAAATGCAATCTCAGGCCTTGAGCCCACCCAGCAAAATGCACAAGACACTAGCATAGAAGAAAATGGAAATTACACAGCTGAAATCTCTGAATAAATAGTGTCTGAAGTAAAGAAACAACTGCAGAAATGTGTAGAGGAAATTAGATCAGAAATAATCTATGAAGTAAAAAAGGAAATCTCTGAATTAATAGTGTATGAAGTACAGAGGCAACCACAGAAAGGTAGAGAGGAAATCATATCAGA
>PVKN010023117.1:0-14913 GCA_004027915.1 Capromys pilorides | reverse complement strand
ACAAAACAAAGAAAAAGGGAAAGAAGGGAGGGAGGGAGGGAGGAAGGAAGGAAGGAAGGAAGGAAGGAAGGAAGGAAGGAAGGAAGGAAGGAGAGAGAGAAAGTCTGAAACTCTGAACTACATGATACAACAAGGAAGAGAAAAAATGGGGCAAAAGATTCCCCCTCATGGAGTTACAAGGAAGAAAGCAGTCTGACCCCAGATCTGTGCTGAATGGCATCAGAAGATAGGAGGACAAGTATGCCAACATTGCAATTTTCAAATCCTGTGCAATGCAGGCAGAGCCTGGCCTCCGGCCAACGATGCTGACTCCTTAGGGCTTCTCTTTCTATCCTCTCTGACCACTGGCTTTCTCCCATGGCTCTTCTTCACTCATTTACTTTGGGAATGTAACTCTGGGAACCTGGAGTGAAACAAATTGGCTACTCTGGGTCCCAGGTACAAACAGCCAACCCTTCCTCAGAATGGCATCTGACCAAGCACTCTCTCCAGGGACATGGCAGGTGCTTTTCTTAGAGTCACTCATTAGCTATTGCCTATAAGACACCCTGGGAACAGAGAACTGCATTCTCCTTGCAGATCACAGCTGCCACCAGTCCAGCCTATTTTTCTGTAGCATTTCTCTGGGAAAAGAAATTTTTCTTTTAACTTTGTCTTGTCAGCCACAGAGAGCTTCTTGCAGCCTCATGATCTGTGGTAAAGTGCAGAGGGTCCCCTCTGTTCTCCATGTCATGTGTTATTTCTTCAATTTCTCTATATCTTTTAATAATTTTTGGCAGATCCCTCCTGACTCCTGAGGAACTATTTTTCTCTTTGTTCTCTCTCCAAGTTGTTGATTTCATGAGTCTAGACAATGACCTCAGAGAGACTGCACTATTATCATTCACCACTCTGTCATTGCCCTTGTATTTCAATTCTATTTTCTTGGGTTTTAGGGATATCTAAATCCTTCTTCATCCTCAGTCTTAGGAACCAAGGCTGAGTACCTAAAATGTCCTACACCAGCAGTTTTATGCTCAATAGTAACAGGTACACCTGCAGACACACCCAGTGATTCCACAAGAGAGGGTGGTGGGGTTTGTAAAGAAACTCAGGTACTTTGATGCAAAAGTTACCTGAACCAGCTCTCTTTCTCCTTATTAATGATACTTGCTTGTGAAACCTTTGTGTTTGCTTCTAAGTTGTCTACTTGCAGAAAATTTCACTCTTCTTTTAAAATTTTTGCACAGGATATTAGAACAGCATCTCTAGCACGACTGAGATTTACGTCCAAGAAAATTCACGAAAAGATACCTTTACAACTGTGCTCTTGTTCAGGACTTCAAGTTGTTCAGTATCCTAATCTATAACTTCATTTGATGGTCTGAAACTTTATCCTGATTTGGTATTTCTAATACTAGCAACACAGTTTGCATTATCTTTAGCCCTTAGTGTAGTGATGTCTCCCTTGCCCACCCATTTTAGCATCTTGGTCCCACTGGTAAGGCTAACACCCACAGCCAGGCTGCAGTTGCAGAGGTACATGCTGGAGCCACTGAGCACTGAGTCATCACACCAACAAGATTCCAGAAGAGGTTTCTGCCATCAAAATTGATGTCCCAACAGGTCTGGCTGGTGACATCTTGGAGTACCTTCAGCACTTCGTTTATTATGGATCCAAAAACAAAGAGTACCACAACAGGATGTCAGAATGAGAATAATAGCTGGGCGTGGTGGCGCACGCCTGTAATCCCAGCACTTGGGAGGCTGAAGCAGGAGGACCGGTGCAAGTTCGAGACCAGCCTGGGCTACAAAAGTGAGTTCAAGGCCAGCCTTAACTGCATAGTGAGATCTGTCTCAAAAAGATGAGAGACAGAGAGAGAGAGAGACAGAGAGAGAGAGAGAGAGAGAGAGAGAGAGAATGACAATGATGCAACCACACACACTAGTGGTAAGGAGTAAGGGGCCTGGGTATTGTAGGCTTCGAGAAACTCAGAGGGAGCAGGCTACCACCAGCAGCCTGCTGCACTTGCAGCAGTGTGATCATGCCCTTGTTTTGTTCCATCCTCATGGCTGTGTGACTTAGGTCAAGGGCTGGCAGAAACCCAAGTCAGGGCAGTGAGAGTCGAGATGACATTTGGAAAGGTTCTGACAAAGATCACTCTATCTGCTTTTGCTTTTAACTGTCTGGAATTATTAAAACCACATGTAACCACAGAATAAAGATTAGATTTCTAGATGGTTAAGGAATACTTAAGAAAATAGAATGGGAAGGTTAAAAGGAGCCAAAACCTTGATGGCATTGCTGAGCAGCTAGGTCAAGCCATACTTGAAGCTGCGTATAGTCATGATCACTCTAGATCTCCATTTTCTCATAAATCAAAGGTAACACGGATCATCTCTAAGAATTCTGCCAGTTTTCTGAGTCTTGGAAGGGAAAATACAGTCATAAAAAACATAAGTGAATTAATTATATTTTGTCATTAGACACTAAGGAAAACACTGTTTATTACCACAAAAGATAACAGAAACTGAAAGATGCAAACAGAAATCCTTAACCTGGGGCCAGTGAGATGGCTCAGCTTAGGAAAGCTTAGGCAACCACAGGGACCATGGTTCAATCCCTGGCACCCCATGCTGTGCCAGCCCCACCTCCAGGGCAAGCTGAGCCAGGCCAAAAAAAAAATCCTTAACCTGGAGTGGAAGGGCACTAACCTCTTCTTTCCCCCTCTGTACTTTAGTTTCTTTTCCTACTGTCTGAGAATTGTTGCAGTGGCGGATGATGGTCTGGAAAGGAAGCAGGCAAGGTGGTCCTGCTTTGGAAACCATGAAATGGAGGCCCCATTATCACTGGTGCTCTCTGCTCTTGAACCTATTGTTCAGATTTTAATCTCTTGTACCCAAACTCAGTGACTTTGGTATACTCTGAGCTCACTTCTTTGCTTCATCTTTTTCCTCAGATCTGACCCCTGGATCCAAAATTTAACTTTTCATCATACCCAAAAGTACATAGCCCTAGCATACTTGTGGCCAGCATCCTGGCCACCTTCAGTCAACTGGAAGTGCTGACATATTAGACAGGCAAGTCTAGAGCACACACGTTAGTTTATCTGTAACAGCAGGGCATAGAGGAAGGAGACCCAGGATGGCTATTTCATGGAGGAGAGTCACTTGATAAAAGGGATTAAGTACTGCAGAAGCCTGAAGGCTTGAACAAATTGTTTGAAACACTGCACTAACAACTTTGTGCAAAAGGTTTCAGTACCTAGCTTCCTGGCTACACAGTCTTTTTATAGTCACGTATTTGGACATGCAGTTAAAATCAATAGCCTGACTTGAATAGGCATTATCTAGATTCCTAATAGGTATTACCTTGGGACTTAGGAACATTACTCTGAGACCCTGAGACACTCAGAAGGTTACACGGAAAGAAGCCCCAGTTGATTTTCTGGAAATAGAAATTAAGAGCACCATGCTGGTGAAATTCATTCTTTGTTTTGACTTTATCAGATTCATGGGAAAAGACAATCCCTCTGTTCAGCTTTGATTGATTCATTGAACACAGTATGACCAGAAAGCTTTTTTTTTTTTTTTTCCGGAACCAGAGGATCAAACTCAGGACCTTGCACTTGCCAGGCAGACACTTGTGCCCAAGCTATCTCTCAGCCCCATAGCCTTTGCATAAAGAGACAATGTTCCTTTTCTATAGCAGTTCAGGAATCTGGAAAGGAAACTGACTCCATGGGGTCCCACCAAGGAACAGAGCTCACCCCAAAAAGCTCAAATGAAGACATTTCAATGAAGAGATTGCCTACAGAGGTCTAGATGGGAGGGGCAAGTCATCCAGATAACTAACAGCAGTAGAAAACAATTAGCATCCCTAAGGATGAAGTGACAAATAGAGGAAGCAGGGCCCACTGAGTAGCACTCCTATAGGGGCTACAACCTGGGGGAGATCCAGCTTCTGTTCCAGGGGTGGCTTGGAGACAGGTGTAGTGGATGGGGGAAGGTGCCTTGATCTCTAGTGCTTACGAGCCTCCTGCAAAGGCCCATCACTACCTGATCCAAGCAGAAAGCCTGCGACAAGCAGGCTAGATGGTGTAATATGTAGAGATCAGCTGCTGAGGGGGGAAAGGACCCGAAGGATGGAAAACAGAACACCTTGTATATTCCATCCCACTGGCCATCCAGCTTCCCCTATGCCCATCATTTACATGACAAAATCCTCATCCCAAACACAAGGACACACACATGTAATCTACCACGACATTATTACTGGTGGCATCCTTCCAAGCCTGAGAACTTAGGCTTCAAAATTATAACCCACCAGCACATTTCCTATAATGTAGTAAGAAAGGAGAAAGGGGAAATGACAACTTAGTATAGAAAAAGTGCACCCCATCACAAGCCACTGCTAACAGCTACAGCTTTCCTCTTTCCTCACCCTTCCTGCCTCCCTTTATTCCCTACTAAGCTCTTCCTGGGCTGCATCCCTCCAGTTTTAGTTCTTTCTACACATGTTGCCTGTTCTCCACTGTATGTATGTAAAAGTTTTAATGTATGTAAAAGTTCTCAGAAGTGGCCTCACTAACGCCCTGGGTCCCAAACAGTTCTCTGGCCCCACTGCATAGAGCAACTGCATTTCCCCCGGTTATCCAGGGGAATAATCAGAGCTATGATAGCTTCTGTCCCTGTTGGTTCAGTAGCATGAGCAATCTCAAAACAGCAGGGAGAGGCTCACCCTCCAGCACCTCAGAGCCATGGCCACGTCCCCTCAGTGGGAATGTTCCTCCTTTAGGGATTAACACCCCACACCTGTCACACCTGAGATCACGGAGCTGGAGAGCGAAGGTGCTATTAACTAGAGAATTAGCTCTCATTTCCAGAAGGGCAACCTATATATTTTCCCTTTGGTGCCTGGCCCAGGTGTCCCTGTCATGAAGAACACAACAACCAATCTTGACAACAAGACTAGAGCGCATACACCGCCCCACAGGTGAGCTCACTCTGTGGTGTCATCTCCCAGCCAGCCTGCTGGGTCCTCCCTGAACCCCCATGCTAAGGATGATGGAGATGTTATCATTCTTGATTACTGTATTTGTGTCTCTTTATCATACCATTTTACCGTTGCCCTACACACGAGGCAACCATGGCTTCTGCATGGCCCTAACTTATCCTCTCTTGGGTTAAGCTGCTGGAGATGGCAACATAGAAGCCTTTGGCTCTATAATCTAGACTTAAATATGGTGATTTGCTAACCACTACCCAATAGCCCTATGCCTCAGAGGACCACTGGGTGCCACTTTTTCTCAGTATTACCTTCTAGGGTGGAGAGCAATGCAGGGAGGAGGAGGCTCCAGAAGCCAGCTGGGAGGCCTGAACCGGCTCTGCATTGCCCCTGCTCCATCCAGATCTACTGCCATCCAGATAGAACACAACCGAGAAGCTTTCTGCTCACTGACCCCTGTCTCCCACCAACCCCTCCTGCTCTGTTTTGTTAGTCATACAGTGATGCTCATTTCCTTTTGGTCTTGCCAGAGAATTCTTAATCTTCCTGGTGGCTAGCCAGATCCATCAACCTCCTGTTGCCTTCGGTAGCATCCTTAGAGATGAATAGAAGAATAACTAGGGTGAATAAACAGCTAGTTCACTGTCCAAGGCTGAGATGAGGGCACAAGGGAGGAAGGGACAGGTACCGAGAGCCTGCAGCGTGGTGGCATAGCAGGGGGAGTAGGCATCGCGGCAAGATTCCAGTTAGTACGAAACTTCCAAAAGAAGCAAACCCATGGAGACAGAATGTATACTAGTGGTTTCTAGGGACTGCAAAGTGGCAGAAATGTAGAGTGACTGCTTAATGGGTCTGAGGTTCTTAATGGGTTTGGGGATAATGGAAATGTTCTAAGTTGACATAATGGTGATGGTTGCCCAACACTGTGAGTGCATGAAACGCCACTGAATTGTAAACTCTGAAATGGCTGAGAGTGTTAATTTCATGTTGTGTAAAATTTATCACCATGAAAATAGGAGTTAGATGTTGTTATAATTGTGGTGAGAAGACACTCAGGTTATGGGATAACTGGCAGTGACAGAGGCAAGCAGAGAAGTAACAGAATCATTTGACCTGGAAGTACTTGGTGCAACTGTTCCCTCTCACACTGGAGGTGATAGAGACGGAAGAAAATGCAGGAGATTGGACAGAGTGCAGGATGCTGACTCCAGAAAGGGGTAAAACCTGGTAACTGGATTATGTACCACTTCTTAATTTTCCTAATTGCTGTGAACTGTTGTTCATTCATTTGTTTTCAATTCCCAGCTTTCTCTCCCTTTCATATTTGGAGCAAATGCATATGGGAGAACTCCCCTGTGGGCCTTAGGCATAGGTAGAGATCTTGTCTCCATGCTCTGCCCACCTTCCCACTGGCTAATCAAGCTGGCTTTCAGACTTGCGGCCCAGCTCACCTAACAAGGCTCTGTACCAGGAGGAGCGATACAGGTATCACCGAGGCCAGGTGACAGGTCAAGCTCACTGGCAGCGACAGCAGACAGAGTCGGAGCTGTGTGTGGTTGCATGTCCTGGTACAGCTGTGCCTGGCAGCATCTTCACTGGACTGGCCTGGATCGGCCGCTGCGCAACATCCTGTTTCTTTTCTGAGCCTGGTTCCCCAGGGCCCTTCACTCCTCAGGATAGCTGGTAGTCCAATAAATTCCTTGACTGCTTACACACGTCAGAGTTTGTCTTCGTTACCAGGGACCAAGGACTCCCCTTGCACTGATGTGGCCTTGCCCCCTCCCTTCAAAATGGGGAACATGGTGCATTCTAATCAAATGCCTTTGGGTCTCCTGCAAAACAATGCTGTCTGCACCTGATCCGTGTGTGTGTGTGTGTGTGTGTGTGTGTGTGTGTGTGTGTGTGTGTGTGTTTCAATTTCAACATTACAGATGTGAAAATAAAATGCATTTCCGTGCCCTGAGTTATCATAACTATGGTGATGAGCAGACAGAGCACTGCTCAGCAATTAAAAGACCAGGCCCTGGCCGCCGTGCAACCTTGGACTCATCAGTTCCCCGTCTTTTGAGGCAGAGATGAGTTGTGAGCCCTTTCCTTGTGCTTAAGGCTGTGATTTAAGAAATGCAAACTAGGAAACAATTTCTATTAGCACCATGCCCAGAAAACCAGACTGTCCTCCCACAAAGACTCCATGCGACTCGGTATCAGACAGCTAAGACAAGTGCAGCTGTCAGTCCTTGCCTTATTAAACAATGTGCAACCTTGCAGAGGAGACACAGGAGGTAGCGCCAGCCCCGCCCACGGGGCACGTCATCTGCGACGTTAGCACTAAGGCGAGGTACGCTTTCCTGGCACTTCTCGCATGCCACTGCTCTAAGAAGCTGTCAAATATTACCTCATTTAACCTTATAATAACCTCAGGGAGTATTATTATCAGCTCATTTCAAGATGAAGAAACAGAGGCACAGAGAAATTAGGTAAACTACCCAAAGTCACACAGCTAAAAGGTGACAAAACTAGTATTTAAAATCGAACTGTCTGGCTCCAGACTCCAATCACTTTCTGCACATGTGCATGGGTGCCTGCATGCATGTATGTGTGTAAAATTCACATAACAAAAATCATCATTTATCTATCTGAAAGTATGCCACTTAGTTTTTTATACTCACAGAATCTATGCTTTTAGTGACACATTGTGCTATGTGTATCATCAAATAAATAAGCCCAACTTATAATCAGATTTACAGACTGGTAGGAGGTGAGAAAGCAATCATTATTTTCTTCTGTTCTGTTGCATCCAATGGTAGTGGTGTAGTTTCCAAATGAAGGTTATTGTTATGGTTTATGTCTAGGTGTCCCCCTGAAGCCTCATGCAGTCATGGGGCTGCTTCTGGAGTTTGGGATTGATTATCGTGGGTGTGGGTGCCGCACCCACCCTGGGGCAGGTAATCTGCATTACAGTGTGAGGAGGAGAAAGAGGCCTGCTAGCCTCCTGAGCTGCTGCTCCTCCCTTTGCTCTTTGCTGTGCTGGTGCCATGAACAGCTGCCCTCTTCCATGTGTCACCCTGCCTTGGAGTCAGCTGAAACATCCACTAACTGTGGAGTTAAATAAACCTTTTCTTCCTTAACTCTGGGCATTGGGTATTTGTCCCAGCAATGAGAAAAGAGTAACTAAGACAATGATAGAGTCAAGGTGCAGCCCCAGCTTGGAAAGCTTCTGGTTCTAGACCACTTTGGGCTCACAAAAGCTTCATCTGAATCGTAAGGCAATCACCTGTCACATTCCAGTGCTCCCAGTGGGGTTAGTGCCCAAGAAACCCACACATGGTCCAAAGGCTGGTTTACTGGCTAACAACACCCAGGCTTCAAAGTCCTGACCTATGTCCCCTTTCCCAAATAAGAGCTCAGGCAGAGGGCAGGAGCTGAGAAAACCACTGCCATCTCCTCTAAGATCCTCTGTGTTGCCTGGGAAGATTGCCACCTCTGCATCTGAGGAGTCCCTGTGCCTCACGCCCGGGAGTGATCAGAGGAACTGTTCTGTGTGAGCTGAGTGGGCAGCACTGGGCAAGCAATTCTCAACCTGGCTAGGGAGGAAGTCTCTTGATGCAGCTTTTCCAAATGCCACCTCCCCTTTCACTGGTCCTGATATTCCATATGAGCTGCAGGGGCTGGCGTGGCAGGTAGATTTGGGGCATATGTATTTCCAGACTTCTTTCCCAGATATATCTCACCTTCCACATCCTCTCCTACACCACCACTGTCCAGCCACCCATGCCAGGTACTCACAGTTTTTCAGGAACCACTGAAAATGAGTCTGACAATATTTTGGACTCTAAAATTCTATGACTCACACGTTAATATATCTCTCAGTTCATTAGTGCTTTTGTGTGTCTATCCTGTGCCATGTGTGGAGACACACAGGAGACTGAGACCCGTGCTGACTCAGGTGCAGCCCCAGGATGCCCTGAATAAGATTGAGACAGACAACAAGCCGACAGCGTCAGCGTGACAGGAGGGACCTTGGCTGCAGGGATCATTTTACATTCTGTTTTTCCCTCTGGGACATTTCCACTTTCCCTTTTCCTGGATTAGTGATTCCTTTGCCTTTTTTTTTTTTTTTTTTTTTTTTTTTTTTTTTTTTTTTTTTTTTTTTTTTTTTTTTAATGTATTTAGTACAATGTCTACAGGGTCTCACTACACAGATCAGTATCATAGTAATCCTCCTATTTTTCAGCTTCCCAAGCACTGGGATTACAAGTGTGAGCCACCACACCCAGTCTCAACTGCTGTCTCAGCGCACTCTGGGAGCAGAAGCAGGACCACAGTACAGCAGGTTGGGCATGGGACCCCCGCCCCAGCATCTGCCTAAGCAGGCACTTTAGTCCGCTGAACAATCTGGTCAAGGCTTCTCTTTGCTGAAGATCAGACAACCACATAACAACCTCCGACGTGTTCTCAGCTAGCCGACTCCCTGCCTTCTGGGTGCAGACCCCAAGCTCGCACTCTGCCAGCTCCTAATCCTGCACGTGAACATCGCTACGCTGCCCAAAGGCCATTCCATGAGAAATTTGATTCAGCCTGCAGCTACAGAACATTAGCATTCATGGTTAGTATTTGTAAAAACCTTTATTTCCATCTTTTGTTTCTGTTGAGGGAGAAGAGTCTTCAAATGGCCAGAAATTCCCAATCCCTGTTTATTCTACCCCAGCCTCTATTTTCAGAGTATTTTCTTCTTGGCTCCATTATTTCATCAAGGTTGGCAAGGAAACTTAGTTCTGTTCCTGTCCAAGTGTTAAATGGATACTCATGAGTCTCTTTGCCACATTGGTATAATTAATTTTATTGCAAATAGGATTTTTCTTTTTTTCCCTCTGCATGCAAATGTGGTACACTTTCATGTTTGCATAATAGCAGTAATTCTTTCATTTGTACAAAAGGACATGCATTATTTTGGCAGATAGAGGAGCTCTGATGGGGAGATTATTACATTTCCAAAAGCAAAGAGAATAAATCAAAATTTATCCAGACGCTGACTAAACCCCCACTCCCAAACACCACTGCGCAGGAGCCAAGCATCGGCCACACTGCACTTTCCTCCCAGACAACAGGCCTCGTGGAGCAGCGCAATCGTGCGGGCTCTTCTCCATCCTCTGCCCTTCCTGGCCCTGCCCTTGGCTTCTGAGCTGGTCAGAGCAAGGCCCCAGGGTGAGATGATGAGGAGAGAGGTGGCATTTGGCCTCCCCCATTCCAGCCCCGCAGTGCCACAAGGCCAGACTGTGGCCCCATCCTCCAGCTTAGGTCCTAGTGGACTCTGGCAATTTCCTCTCATTGCTGCATCAGGCTCGGCCCTGGAGCTTCTGCATTCATTACCTAACTTTGTTCAAATGCAAATAGTCCTTGTGCCCAGCCCCGTGGATTATGCCATCCCTTTCCTTTCAAGATGCTGAGAGAACCATCATATCCCTAACACTCCACATAGCTTACTATGTCCCCCACCCCACCAAAAGGAAAAAATCCGTAGTACTGGGAAAATAACAAGAAATCTCTAGTTCATGGGCTGTAGATCCCTTTGCCTGTTCCCGTGCAGCCTTTTGAGCTTCTACACAGCCGAGGGGCACCATTCCACAGCACCTGTCACTTTCCTGTGACCAGATTTATGACAGGCTTCTGCTGGCTTTGCCATCACAGCCCCTGATCTCCCTTGCAGAGCCACCCCTCTATGCCCATCCTCAGCTCCAGAACTGAAGCTCCTAGCCTGGCCCTGAGAGCCTCACCTCTCTCAGGCTGCTTCAGCAAAGGGTTTTGTGGTCCAACCTGTGAAACAGATGAAATTCTGGGACCTTGGCTGGAGCAGCTGGGGAGAGGCAGTGCCCTGGAAGCTGAATAATCACAAAAGAGCCAAGAAAAGAGAATAGGAAAACGAAGATCTGAGCGCATCATCTGAGTTCTGGACCAAGCCTGGCCTTACTTTTGCAATTACGTGAGTAAAATTTCTCATCTTTCAGATTGGCTTAATCTGGACTTCTATCCCTGGAAGAATTTGGCTCACGCATTAAGGACCGAAGCTTTTTACTCACTAAGACCATGACAACCTGGATGAGAAAACAGAATTCAATATCTCCGTACCATCTACTATATGTTCCAGACAGAGCACATGCAAATGCAGTCTAATTTATGTAATTCTCCAAATAACTGTGCTCAGCTAAGTCGGATCTTGCCAAGCGCTGTGCAGTTAGCACTTGCTCTCCACTTGCTCTGCTCCCATGTGCTCGCTGTCACTGCCCTTTCTGTAGCTCTCTCCTGCTATTAGCATCACTTTGTCACTGGGAAACTCCCTGGTGATCTGGGCCAAAAAGTAGAAAACTGAGTTTTGCAGCTACCTGAAAGCACATGCTTTACACAAGTGGATGCGTGTGCAGATAACCAGGACAAGCAGGAAGTGGTCAGGAGCAAGGAACAACAGTTGCCGTGCTGAGAAAACTGACTCCCATTTAAGATTTTGGAAGCACTGAGACTTAAAGAAGGGATCCAGAGACAGGACAGTGAACAAAGGCAAACAGGATAGGAATGCTAGGCCATAAACGGGCCAGTTTGTACATTTACAAACTCACTGAGTTCTCCTAATCCTCCGAAGTTCTATCCTTGGCCTTCTCGATTTTCTCCTGGTGTCCCTGCTTGGCAATAACAAGGCTAGAAAGCTGCTATCTTCCCAGGCTCCTACTCACCACAGTGCCTGGCATTGTCCTAAACGTCAGGGCAGAGAGGGACAAGCCAGCCAGCCCTCCATTGTTGTTACCTACCCTGCAGTTCCCCTTGAAGGGCCTGGGAGCAGTAAACCGGTAGCCATGCTGGCCTGTGTTAAAGATGAAAGCAGCAACCTCACAGTGGGTCCTCAAAGCCCCAGCACATCTAGGCTCCTGGCCAGCTCTGAAGAAAGAGGCGTCATGGGTTCTAACACTGATGCCTGTTCCCAATATGGATTGAATCCAGCCCTGGAGACCTGACCCTCATGTCCTCTTCAGCAGAAACCCTGCTCCTGCCTTCCCCCTTCCCTTGTAGGAACCTCATTAGAGACAAGCTTTCCCAAGTACATCGCTGCCTTGCTGTAAAAGCAACTTCCTCCCGTCATCCATTACCAAGAGGCGCTGTTCATGCTGCTGTTGAGCAGGCCCCGACCCAACCCCCACCCCATGCCCCATCAGCGTGCCTGTCAAGTCAACACACAAAACGCTTCACACTACTTTTAAAAGCAAGTTAAATAAGGTGACTTTAAGTGAAGTCCTCTAGGACTATAGTGAGTCCCTGGGTTTTTGATTTTATAATCCCAAGAGACCAAGCAGGTCAGCTTTAATTGTTTAACTAGGCCACGGAACCCTTGTCAGACAGGACAACGTTTATAGGTTCTACATCATTTCATATTTTAACTGTTCTTCTCAGGTTAAGATTATCCCCCAGTTTGTTGGAGGAAAGAATTACCTCACAGGAAAAAATAAACTTTTACTTAATAAAAATCACTGGTAAGAAGGGAAGGGTAAAATAATGTTCAGATGGTAACTTTTCAGTGGTGCGAAGGGCAGAAACGATATGCTTTCCTGGCCAGATTTTTTATTCTTAGTATGGAAAATTTGAAGGTGCTATTTTGGCCACTGGAGGCTGGTGCAAATTTGATTAAAACCGCAAATCTGGAAGACTCAATTGAATCAAATCTCCTTCCTAAATATATTACTATGGTTTGATGCAACTTTATTGTTCATGTGGTTGAAACTAATGTGGTTTTCAGCATTTGGACTACAGAATATATGTTGTAAAAAAAAATGTGTGTTTATTTGTTGTTATTTTTATAGTTGTGTTGTAGCCTCATGATATGGTTGTTTTATTTGTTGGTGCTAACTGACACATCTGCTCATAATTTAATTACAATAGCAGCAACAGGCACTTAATATGTGCCAGACATTGTATATAAGTACTTTAGACACATCACCTCCTTCAGTCCTCAAACAATGCTATCAGTTTCTGCTATTATCATCATAAGACGAAAATGAGGGCCAGGAAGATAGTGCAGAGGAATAAGTACTTGCTTGGCAAGTGTAAGGTCCTGAATTCTAACCCTGGTTCTGAAAAAAGAAAGAAAAAGAAAAAAGAAAATGAGGCTTGACAAGTGTGCACCCTGCCCCAAGTCGTACAAGTAGTAGTCAGGAAAACAGGACCTAAAGCCAAGCCAGCATGGTTCCCAGGGACTCCCAACTCCTTCACTCCTGTACAGCTTGACCTACAGGTGATTCTGGCACTTTCCTTATCAAATTCTGCATGCAAATCATAGGGTTTTTGAGGTAAATGAGGAGGTGCCATAAACCCTGAAGGACATAGAAACCTGCACCAAAGACATAGGACTTTCAATTGCCTCATTAAGGGCCAGAAAGATAGCTCAGCAGACTAAGCACTTATTTAAGCAAGTGCATGGACCAGGGTTCGATCCCCAGTACTGTATGCTGTACCAGCCCAGCACCCAGGTGCACTGAGCTGGCCACTGAGTCTGATCACAGTGGTGTATACCTGTAATCCCAGCACTGAGGAGGCTGAAAAGAGGAGGATCACCACAAGTCTGAGCTACATAGTGAGACCCTGTACCAAATACACTCAAAAAAATAAATTGTCTTATTTTCATCAAATAATAAAAATGTTTCCATATTTTGGAAATTTCTTCTACAATAAATTTGAATAAAATCATTTTATTAAAAAATATTACTTTAAGTAGTAGTTACATAGCTGTAAAGCATAGCCTTCAGGGATTAAAAATGAAAGTATTCATAAACAAAACACAAAATTTCAAATGTAGATTGGACACCAGTCAAAATAAAGTATCAACCATGTGCTGCACCAGCCCTGCCCTCAGGCATGCTTAGCCAGCAATGGAGTCCAGGCCTGGCAGCACATGCCTGTAATGCCAGTCCTAGGGAGGCAGAAATCAGGAGGATTGCTACAAGTCTGGGCTGCCTAGTGAGACCCTAAACAACAACAAAGATAAAGCATCAAAGATGAAAGCTTCGATCCATCCTTTTTACTCCAAAACATTGCAATGATTGAAGAAAAAAAAAGAGGAGGACTGCTCTTGGCCCACCAGAAACTCATTCAACCCAGCAACCAGGCCAATGCATGAGGGAGACTTCCCAGGGCCCACTGAAAACTCACTGGACCCAGCAACCAGGCCCGGCATGTGAGTGGGACCACCCTGGGCCCACCGGAAACTCATTCAGCACAGGAACCAGGCCCGGTATGTGAGTAGAACTTCATCCGTCACACAGGCCCAATGTAGGAAACTGTGGCAGAAGTCCCTGCAAAGAGGCTGGAGACAAGACTCATCCAGATGATCAAGGAGCAGAACATCTTGCCAGAGTGGCACAGCAGGTTCACCTCCAAGGGCTGCAGTAGGAAGAAGTGGAGCTCAGCAGCCAAACCCAAGCCACACCCACCTGGGCAAGTTTGAACTTGGTAGATTCAAATCTGGTGTTAAGGTAAGAACTCTACCAAAGCTCTACCCAAAAGTTCAGAAGGCAGGGCTATACAAAATTATAAAGACAAGGAGCAAAATGCTCTCTCAGGCCCCAAGCCCAGCCAGAACAAATGCAGGAGACAATAGTATAGAAAAAATTGGAAATCACACACTTGAAATCTCTGAAATAATAGTATCTGAAGTAAAGAAACAAGTACAAAAAGGTATAGAGGAAATCAGATCAGAAATAATTTCTGAAGTAAAAAAAGAAATGATAACTATAATAAAAGAAATATTAAATGTTTCTAAAGAAGACATTGATTAAAAAAATAGAGAAGAATAGAAAAATGGTGAAATCCTTGAATGAGCAATATAGGAAAGTAATAGAATGCATGAAGCAGAATCAAAGTGCTATACAGAAACTTAAAACCTCAAT
>PVKN010023116.1:0-14914 GCA_004027915.1 Capromys pilorides | reverse complement strand
GTTTCTTTATGAGTTAAGGGTGTTTCTTGTATACAGCATATTGTTAGATTTTACTTCCTTATCCACTCTGCCAGTCTATTTCTTTTAATTGGAGAATTGAGTCCATTTACATTGATGATTATAACTGAAATGTATTGACTTATGGTTGACATGTCTTTTACTTACTACCGTTTACTCTTTTTTCTCCTGTTTAATTGGTTGCCTTATCTGGTGTGCTCTTTCTGGTCTCATTTGTAGAGTTTGGGTCATTTTGGTCCCTCTTTAAAATATCTTTTAGTAGTCTGTGTAGGGTTGGCTTTGACATCATGAAATTCTTTAGTTGTTCCTTGCCATGGAAGTATTTCACTGCTACCTCATACTTGAAAGAGAGTTTTGCGGGGTGTAGCAGTCTGGGCTGGAATTTGTTTTCATGGTGGACTTGAAGCATTCTGCTCGATGTTCTTCTTGACTTCATGGTTTGTGAAGAGAAATTTGCCATTATTCTGATGGGTTTTCCTCTAAATGTGATGTGTTTCTTTTCTCTAGTGGCTTTTAGTGTATTTTTCTTCTGCTGGATTTCTGGTGTCTTCATTATTATATGTGTGGGTGTTTTTTAGTTGGGTTCATGTTACTTGGAGTTCTACATGCTTCAGTTACCTGAATGTCTGATTTTTTTCTCATATAAGGGAAGTTTTCTGGTATTACTTCTGCCATATTCTTTTTATGTCATTTGTATTGACTTCTTCTTTCTCACTGATTCTTATTAATCTCACGTTGTTCATTTTTGCATCATCTTGCAGATGTTGAATTACTTTTTCCTGCATCCTGGTTGCTTTTAAGAGATTCTTTCTTACCTTTTCACTTGCTGTGACTATGTCTTCAAGATCTGAAATCCTATCCTCACTTTCATTCATATGGTGTTGCCAACTTGTGATTGTGATTTTATTTTCCTGTATATCTCTTTGAACTTGTTTCATGCGATCTATTTCTTTCCTATGTTGTTCATTCAAGGATTCCATCATTTTTCTAATCTCTTCTAATTTTCTATCAATGTCTTCTTTAGATGTATATATTAAGTCTTTCATTATAGTTATTCTTTCTTTTTCTACTTTAGAGGTTGATTCTGCTCTTATTTCCCTTCTACCTTTCTGCAGTTGTTCATTTACTTCAATTGCTATTAATTTAGAAATGACTTTTTTTTTACTTAGGAGATTATTTCTGATCTGATTCTCTCTATGCTTTTCTGCACCTGTTTTTTTTTTTTGTTTGTTTGTTTTTTTAATTTCAGGCTCTAGTAATTCAAAGATTTCTTTTTTGATTTCAGAGGTTATCTCCAATCTGAGTTCCTCTATACACTTCTGCATTTGTTTGCTTTCTTCAGATGCTACTAATTCAGAGATTTAGGCTGCATGATTCTCATTTTCTTCTATGGTAGTGTCTCCTGTATTTGTTCCAGGTGGACTTAGGACCTGAGATTGCATTTTGCTCCTTGTCTGTGTCATTCTATATAATAGTGACATTTGGTGCAGAACTGTGTGCCTGCAGGTTGGTTGGTCAGTCTGGGCTGCTGGGTCAGCTGAACTGCTTGCAAGCCAGAGGATGGGCCTCACTCATGTGGCCTGGCTGCTGGATAGTCTGTGCTTCTGGTGGGCCGAGGGAGGTCTCACTCATGCAGGTGGGCTTAGCTGCTGGACAGGCTGCACTGCTGGCAGGCCAGGTTAGGATTCACTCATGTGGTGGACCTGGTTGCTGGATAGGCTGTGCCGCCAGTGGACTAGGTTAGGTCTCACTCCTCATCTCCTCATTTTAATGCACAAAAATTTTAAGCCAGTTCAATATCTTTTTTCTTCTGTTGCTCATGTTGTTGGTGTCATCTCTAAAAGTATATTTTGAAATAAGGTAGTTAAGATTTGCCCCTAGGTTCCCTTCTAAGAATTATACAGTATTAGTTCTGTGTTTCAGTCATTGGCCAATGTTTTTGCTTTTTAAGAATACTTTTTAAAAAATCAACGTCATTAAAATATAATTTGCATATAGTATTGACTAATTTTAATGTAAAATTGGATGAGTTTTAGCAAATATATAATAATCACAGAATCGGGGCTAGGGAGATAGCTCAGTGACATAAGTGCCTACCTGGCAAGCTCAAGGTTCTGAGTTCAATCCCAAGTACCAAGAAAAATAAATAAATAAATAAATAAAATCATAGCACTACCACCATAATTATGATTTATAACATTCTCATTATAAGGTACTCAAAAGCACCTTAGCTTCTGGCATAGTAAAAAGATGTCTCTCAACTGGGAAAGTACTGAACTGCTTCAGGGCAGTATAAGTTTCTTGTAGAATTTTGCATAAATAAAGCAATGCTGAGGGTGGGGTCTCGCCTGGCTATTTTACTTACAAGAATATTTTTGAAGCTCACATGAGCTGCGTGCATCGGCAACTCACTCCAGCTCTATTTCTGGATGGCCCTTCAGTGTATGTTTATGCGGCACGTTGTCCCCTAGTCCCCGGGCAGTGGCTTCTCTCTCTAGTGCTGAGCTACTGCGAGAGAAGTCGTCGTGTGTGTTTCATCAGGAGTCTTTCTGTGGACACCTGTTTTCTTCTTCTTCAATAACTTCCCAGAAGTGAGATTGCGGAGCCGAATGGCCAGTGCATAACTTTGCAACCCAAGCTGTTTCCCAAACTGTGTGTATTCTTAGTTTGGAGAAATATGTGAGCTTTTCAGACAGCCCAAGTACTTAACAACGCTTATTGTCCATATTTGTTTTCATTTTTATTCTTCTAGTAGTGCCCATTGATAGCTCATATTTTTTTCTTTTTTAATATGTTTTCTTAGAGCACTTTTACAGTTAAAATAAGGCTATTTCTCAGAAAGTAGAGTGTTCACACAATTTTTTTCTCCACTCCTTAAATATGTCATATGGCATGAGATAGGGCACAACATAATCACTTGGGATGCGGATACCCCCTTATCCAAGACCATGCTTAAGAGCACTCTTCTCCACCAAATGAACAGCCTGGCCGGCCTTGCCAAGAGCCAGTTGGCCGCAGATGTTTGAATCCATTTCTGAACTTTCAAGTCTATTTTACAGCTCTGTGTTTCTATTCTTAGGCCAGTGCCAAGCTCTTCTGATTTTTGCAGGCTTGTATTATATTTTTAAATCAGAAAATGTGAATCCTCCAAATTTGTCTTCTAAAATTTTATACTGGCTGATTTGTGCACCTCATAATTCTATAGATACCTGAGGATCTACTTTCCCATTTCTGCAAAACAACAGCAACAAAAGAGGGTACTGGAGTTTCAAAAGAGATTGCATTATATTTAGAGTGCTGCTAGTAATATTTTCATCACAACAATACTAAGCTTCTAGTTTATGAACACTGTATGTTGTCCCATTTGGGTATTATTTCTTTAATTTTCTCATCAAAGTTTTCTTAATTTCAGAGTATGCCTTTCATCTTTTTAGACATATTTATAGATATTATATTCTCTTGCATGCAATATAAGTGAAAAATATTTAAATTCCTTTTTTAGATTCCTCAGTTCTTTCTCAGAATGTTAAATAAAAGCAATTTATTTGAAGATGAGGGGAAGGAGAGAGAGAAAGAGGATTGCTTGATTCTAATAAACAAAAAAATACAACTTTTTGGTATCAAGAATAAAACTCAGGATTCCGCGCTGGCTGGCCCGCTGGACACCTGCATTCCGCTCTCTCTGTCCCGGGCCTCCACAGCCTCCACTGCCGCATCTGTTGCCAGCATGTCGGCCTCCATCACCAAGATGGAGTCTGCCATCCAGATCTGTGGGATCATGCGGCCTGATGATGCCAACGTGGCAGGCAGTGTGCAAGGTGGAGCCATTCTGAAGGTGATGGGGGAGGCCAGGGCCATCATCAGTACTCAGCACTGTAACAGCCAGAATGCGGAGCGCTGCGTGGTCGCCCTGGCCCAGGTCGAGTGCACCGACTTCCTGTCCCCCATGTGCAATGGTGAGATGGCTCGTGTCAGTGTGGAGATCACCTACACCTCCAAACACTCTGTGGAAGTCCAGGTCGACATGACGTCCCAAAGCTCCTCACAAGTGCCAAAAACCTGACCAAAAGGCCACCCTGTGGCACCAAAAGTGCCCCTGTCACTAAAGAATGTGGACAAGGTCCTTGAGGTGCCTCTTGTGTTGCATTCCCAGCAGGAACAGGAGGAGGAGGAGGGATGGAAGTGGTACGAAGCTCAGAAACTAGAGACCAAGTGAAGGAACGGGGACATCGTCCAGCCTGTCCTGAACCCAGAGCCCAACACCTTGAGCTACAGCCAGTCAAGCCTGCTCTACCTGGTGGGGCCATCAGACTGCACCCTGCACGGCTCCATGCACGGAGGTGTCACAATGAAGCACATGGATGAGGTGGTTGAGATCATGGCCGCACGCCACTGCAAGACCAACAGCATCACGGCTTCTGTGGACGCCATTAATTTTCATGATAAGATCCAAAAAGGCTGTGTCATCACCATCGCGGGCCAAATGACCTTCACGAGCCACAAGTCCATGGAGCACGAGGTGCTGGTGGACGCGGACCCAGTGGTGGCAGCTTGCAGAAACGCTGCCGGGCTGCCAGTGCCTTCTTCACCTGCGTGTCGCCAAGCAAGGAGGGCAGACCACGGCTTGTGCCCGAGAGGGAGGATGAGAAGGAGTGCTGCGAGGAAGGCAAAGGGCGATACCTACAGATGAAGGCAGAGCAGCAGGGCCGGCAGAGCCTCAGCCCTAGTTGCCCTCCTGCACCACTGGGGCCTGAGCAACTGCGGCGACAGCCCCACATCCCGTCACTTAGTCACCCCCTGGCCAAATCCCCACTGCCCACTGTGAGCTGGTGTTGTGTGAAGTACCCGTGTGACAGTGTTAGCCTGCACCCTGTCCTGAGCATCCAGACACCGAAGCTTTATGTATACCCTCCAGCATAAATGCCACACAGTACTGTCCCTGACACTGGAGGTGCCCTGGTGTCTCAGTTCCTCTTCTCTCATTGCTGGGGCAAACACCCGACACTCAGAGTAAGGGAAGGAAAGGTTTATTTAGCTCACAGTTACTGGAGATTTCACCCCATATTCAGCTGGCTCCAAGGCAGAGAGGCACATGGCAGAAAACAACCTTTCAGGGTGGCTGGTAAGAGCAAGAGCTCTGAGACAGAGCTAGCAGCAGCTTAAGCAGCTCACTTCTCTTCCTCCTTACACTGAAATGCAAATCACCTGCCCCAGGGGAGAGGCAGCACCCATTTCCACAATAATCAATTACAAATTCCAGAAGCTGCCCCATCCACATGAGGCTTTGGGGAGCCACTAGACACAAACCAAAACACCTGGGGCCCCACGTAAGGTGTGCCACGAATCCAGCACTACTAATAAAACTGCTGTTCAGCTGGAAAAAAAAAAAAGAATAAAACTCAGGACCTTGTGCTTGTCAGGCAAACACTGTGCTGCTGAGTTACATCCCCAGCCCCCGTAATATGGAAATATATGTGTGCTATCTATAATGATCAAATATGTGCAGTTACCTTTTCCATTTTCTTAAAAAAAAAAATCTGTCCTTTTTGGTTTGCAACCGCCTGAATTCCCCTATTGTAGTTTTCCACAGTATGTGTAATAAATTGTGAATCACAGTCACCCCACCATGCAGCAGGACTTCAGGACTCCTTCCTTTGATGTCACTGTCCTTGGGGACACATCTGCCCTCCTTTCCTCTCTCTTCTCTTGTCCCACTCCTAATCCTTACTAGCTACTGTTCTATTTTCCAGCTCTGTGAAAGTAACATTTTAAGCTTCCACACAGCATTGAGAGCGTGCAGCACTCAGTTGTCTGGTCCTGTATTATGTCACGTGGGTCACACAAAGCCCTCCGTCTTTCCTCACCTTGTTGCGAATGGCAGAACTTCATTTTTTATAGCTGAATAATATTCGGTTGTGCATATGCCATTTTTCATCCATTCATCCATCAAATAGACACTTCAATTAATTCCGTATTGCGGAATGGTTATTGTGAACAGTGCTTCAAAAAATGTAGGTCTGCAGGTATTTCTTTAGATATAATGATTTCATTTCCTTTGAATATGAGGAGATAAATTTTTTCCTAGTGAATTTTACATCTTCATTGGGTGCACGTGTCTCCATATACTCCCACTTCATTGGCTTGAGATGCATTTGATACAAAGTGGACATGACAGAGAAGTGCCACTCTCTGGGAGTTGTGCTCTTTTTAGGAGAGAGACAGTTTTCATCAATATAACTGCCCTAATGTAAAGCAGTTACGAGTGACATTTTGGGATGGTTGACAAGTTGTCCGTCCTGTGGACTGGAGATGCAATACAGCCAGGGGTCCCCACCCTCACCCCCACCGTGAGGAGTTAACCAAGCACGTACCCTGGCTGGGCTCAGTATAGTCTTCATTTTCCTCGCGATGGTTTTGTTTCTCTAGGGTAACAGACACCCTGAAGTGAGTCCAGCTTGGGCCTGTGAAGCCTGCGGATCAACCTCCTCCTTTGAGCCAGGTAAACTGATCACCCGGCGGCATCTCCATCTGGGAGAGCCTGAGAATTAGGCCTCGCCAGAGCTTGCCTGGAGCTCGGTATTTGCAGTCTTCTCCCAAGCAGAGTCGCCCTTTTCTAAGTGCTCCCGAGGTCGCTTGTGTCTTTCTGTAGGATCCCCTGCCGCCTTTCCATTTTCGTCCCTACCATTTCTTCCCCTGCACTTCATGTGCTACCATCTTGAGCTACTGCTGTTCCTCATGTCCACAGTTTTGCTTCTCATAGCCACTTTTAGCCAGGGACAGCAGGGCCCATCTCTAATCTCAGCCACTTAGAGGGCCGAGGCAGGCACAGGGAGAGCTCAGGGCCAGGCTCGGAGACATAGCAAGACAGCGTCTCAACAAGCAAAAACCCACAAATGAAACTGAAACTGTCACTCTTGTACTCATATTTCTTTAACCTAAAGTGTGCTACTTCTGTTTCTTCCAGTGTGGATCCCATGACTGACAAATATTAGTTAATTAGAGCTAGTTAGAAATGGAGAATTATATGCCACACCCAGACATTGCCTTGGGATAGGATCCGTTATTCCAGGAATCTGGGCGCAGATTTACTCTGGCAAGCACAGCGCTATCCTCTCCTTTTCTGCCAAATAATGTGCCCTGTCCTTCAAAGCCAATTAGCTCTTGCCCTGCCTAGAAAGGTTTTATGCCCACCCTGAAGTCAGCCAGTGATTTCTTGCTGTTCTATTTCCTTTGCATATTTCCATGGTCTCTGTTTCTCTACTGGGCTATGAGTTCCTTAAGTCAAGAAATTAAATCAACTCTACTTCAGTGAACTTTGTAGGCAACTAACACTGACCTACAACAGATTTTTTTTTAATTAAATGAGTAGGAATCCCCAGGGGGGGCCTTATTGTCGCCACACTGCACATGCACAAACTGCAGTCCAAGAAGGTCAAAGTGTCTTATACGACAGTGTTGAGATTGGAGCACAGGCCTCCTGATTGCAGTACACATGTTCTCGTCGGCTCCAGGGACCAATTTTATGAAGTTTAGACAATGAACATAGATACCTTGCCATATCGGAGTCATCTTCCACATTGTAGTTGCAAACAATATCAGGTAGGCAGCTGTTGATTCTAAATTCAGCCAGTAGCAAAGAGCAGGAGATCGAGTCTGTTTGTAGAGGTCATTTCTGGAGGATAATGGAATGAAAACCTTGAGAAAAACATTGTTCTGATTTTCAAGGTTCATGTGCAAAGATCGGTTTTAACAAGTGTCCTAAGAATACTTATCTGTCTACTTTTGTGCAGCCGCTGCCCTCAGAGAAGATGCTGGAAATCTGTCCACCTGAGAGCCTGTCTGTGCACCCGTGTCCAGATCAATGTGGGTCCGGGCATATTGCACGCCTTCGGGTGCCTCTGCACCTGAGGGGCTGCATCTTCCAGTCCCTGGCTGCACAAAACAAAAGCAAGAACAGCTTTGGGTTCACCTGGAAGTGGTGGAACTGAAGGAACTCAGGCAGCTCCCGCCCGACACCCTGCATTTTTGTCCTCAGGCATCTCCCGTCCCATACGATGCATTTTTGCTCAGGACCCAGCGATTCACACACATGTGAACATCTGACAGGCGCTATGCTAAAGCATCCCAGCACCTGGGGACAGGCGCTGGACTCGGCTCTAAACAGCCAGAACCGAGACCTGGAAAGCCGCCAGGAAGAGCGCCGCTTCAGCCCCCTGCAGTCCTCCAGCCCCTGACCCCTGCTCTGCTCTGATGCACTCCAGAGAACTAACTTACACCTTGAGAAAGGTCGGCCACGTGTGTTCTCCCAGCACGCAGAGGGCGTCGCACCCCTGCTGTCACTGGCTGCCCCTGATCCGACTTAAAGGCTTCCTTTGTCATCAGCGCTCGCTGCCCTAGTGCACTGCCCAGCTCGCCGCTCCGTTCTGCAGAGCGCTCCTTCACCTGCCTCTTTCCTCCGTCCTTATCCTCTGGGTCTCTCCCCTCTTCTCGCTCGCCTAACAATGGTTAATTTCCATTTGCTTGAAAGCCCATGTCTAAAACTTAGATGTGGTCATTTTCTTTTTGTTTGTTTCATTTAGGGACAACTGGGAAACAACTGACATTTCTAAAATGCTTGTAGCGGTTGGTGTTTTGCCAGAGAAACAGATGTAACCCAAGCTATACGAATGTATAAGAAATTACAAGACTGGCTTACAGTGGCCAGCCAGAGTCAGAAGAGGAAACGTGCAGAGGAGACTCTGGCCAAGGTCTGAGGCTCACCGCAGTGTCTGTGCAAGTCCATATCAGGAGGCTGATGGATGTACAGTGGAAGAAGAGAGCCAACTGCAGAAGCCAGGAGATGAGTCCAAGCCGAAGGTGGAGCTCTGAGCTCTCAGAGGAGCAGAAGCAGATCAGAGCCGATCCTTGTTTTCTCTTGTCGCCTTTACACCATCCAGGAGACAAGCTGCCCCAGAGTGGGTCTTCTACAGCCTAGGGAGTCAAATTGCTGACCCAGTTGAGTTGAGCTTTAATTAACTAAGCTTCTCATTGACACAATCAACCATTGCAATACCTTACAAATACACCCTTCCCTTTCCTTGAGTTTGTCTTGGAATCCATGACACCTGCTAGCTGCACGGAGAGCGAGCACCCCCTTTCCTGCTCTGTTATCACCCACCTGAACTTCCTTAAGACTGGTGGTTATGCTTGGGCCATATTTGTAGCATCCACTGGAAAAGACACACTCTCAACGTAAAAGTAAAGGCGGAATTTGCAGAAGGCTGAAGATACCGCCTGAAGATCATTTCTGCTTTGGATTTTTGTTTTTTTAGAGGCAGGGTCTCACTGTGTGCAGCCTGCCCTCCCAGCAGCTCTGCCACAGCCCCCAGAGTGCTGGGATTGCAGGCCTTCATCGCCATGCCCAGCCCTCGGGAAATGGTTTCTAAACAGTGCATTGGAAGTTATTTTCACGTAAGGCTCTCTTCTTCAGGAAGATGACAGACGCTACAGATGATGACATCAAATGATCCTAGGGTGCAAGTGGGCACAACACTAAGCTAAGTTCAGAACACCCTGGTAGGGTTGCAGAGCCAGTGTGGTAAATGGCTCTTTTCTAAATAGTAGCGTGCATGTGAGACATGTTGGAATTTTAGTTGCCAAACGCAAGAGTTCAGAAGTGTCCATTTCCTTGTGCTTTGCGATAAAATTAAATATAAGTCTTAGCACCCATCTAGCTATCCGGACAGGAAGTGTAAGTTATTAGCAGCTCTCGGTGTGGTGCAGTCTTACAATCTTGCTCACCAGCATATCAGGGAGCTGAGACCCCCATCACTTAATTGCCTAACGTGTTCTCTATCTCCAAGACCCACTGTCCCAGGCACCTCAGCTCTTCCAGCCCGAGTAGGAGACAGCTATTTTAAGAGCTGGGAGCTCTCTGTCCAAGCTTATTTGCCCTCATTTGCCTCTTCCTTCTCTTTCTATACTAAGTGAAATTTCCTCCTGTTCTCTTTACCCTCAAATGAGGCCTCAGAGGTAGATCCCACTGGGTTTAAGCTTTTACAGAAACCACGGGGTACAGCTGTCTTTAAATAGCTGTTGCTGCTTTCTGCCCTGAGAAAACCTTCAAAGCACGGAGCTGTCAAGGATGCTGCTGCTGTACTGAAACACCCAGGAATGGAAAATTCCAGTCAGTTGAGCCCAAATTAACGTCTCAGAAGCACCACCAGGCTCTGCTCCGAGGCTCTGGCACCTTGGCTTCTCCTTCGCGGCCCTCTTCAGGTCGTGGGGCGCAGCCACCGCCATTGAGCTGAAGCGTGATTCCACTCTGGCTCTCTCTGTTTTCCTCCTTTCCCTATATACCCACTTCCATTTCCCGATCACTCTAATAGACTCAACACATGCCCTTAGCTTGTGTACTCCACTGAAATGTTTATTCATTTTAAAAATACTTAATTTTGATTACCTGAGCAATACTAAAAAGTTACAAGCACAGTGAAAAGTGGCACCTGCCTTTCCCAGATTCATCATTGTTTACATTTTGCCTGGTTAACCTACAATCTTCTTTTTCTCTCTCATGCAAATATAAATGCAGAAATACAGAAGTATTAAGGGAAAATCTCTAATGTATGATCAAGTATGTCAGGAAAATTTTTAAAAAGTGATTAACTAAATTATATAGATTTGTATACATAAATATTTTCCTTGACATTGAAAACACATTGGAGATTTTCCAAAATAATGAGGCAAATGCATTTCCAGGATTACCATTGGGCTCAGCCATCTGTACATTTACTAGTCGTTTAAGCTTTTGTTTTTGAATTGTTATCTGAAGTCTGTCTTTTTCCTACTGAGAGTCCTGCATTTTTACTCTTGTTTGTACATGTTTCTTACATAGCCTAGATATCAATCTCATATTTATTTAACATTTTAACATGAAAAATAACTTCTCTTGTTTGCTTTTTATTTGTTAGCTTGGGGGATTATGTCATCTAATGTACAGAGAGGGGTGCGTGGACTATAGCATAAAATGTCTAAAAAAATTTGTTTCTCATTAAAAATGCAAATTAAAATAACACTGAGATTCCATCTTACCCTAGGAAGAATGGATATCATTAAGAAATCAAATAGTAGCAAATGCTGGAAAGACTTTAGGGGAGAAAGGAACCCTTCTGCTTTGTGGGTGAGTATATAAACTAGTACAACCACTGTGGAAGTCAGCATGGAGATTCCTCAAAAAACAAACAAACAAAAAAACCCTGGAAATTCCACTGGACCCCATTATTCCCCTTCAAATATCTTTCCAAAAGAGATAAATACATCATATTACTGTGCTCTGTACACACACATGTCTACAACAATGAAACTCACACAATGGCTCAATCTTGGAAGCGACCCATACATCTGTCAGCAGATGAATGAATTCTTAAAATGTGATATTTCCACACAATTAGAGTACTACTCTGTCATACACGTAACTCAAAGATAGATCATTTGTAGGAAAATGGATACACTTTAAGATAAAAAAAAATCAATCACAAAGCTTAAATATCACATAATTTCTCATACCTGAGAAAAGTAAATTATAAAGAGCAAAATACAAGACAGATCATAGGACGTAGAAGACAGAGGCTTCTCAAAGGGGATCAAAATGGGAGAGGGGAGAATGAGAGAGCATTGAGGAAAGAAATGGAGGCGCTTTAGTGCCTGCGCCTTCTCCACACAGGAATGGAAACGCATCCTGAAAACATGTAGCAGTAAAAAACCGAAGCACAGTAATGTTGAATATCTCTGAAGATAAAAAAACTCCGGTGCTTGTGTCCAAAGCAGTTACCACACAGTCTAGTATAGAGGGTTTTTTTGTTTTGTTTTGTTTTTAATCTTACTCTAATTTCCAGATAGTAAAAGCTCCTTTTAATTAATTTGTTAGCCCTTGCCTGATTGTAGACTTGGGAAATAATCTTGACCAGCATACTGTTTATGTAGTGTGGACAGTCATTTCTTTTTTAATATCTCACCTCTTTCCCTCCCAGCTTCCCTGTAAGTAAACTGGAAATAAAACTGACAAGACCTCAGAGAGATGGTGTCATACTTAACACAATTAAACATTAATTTAAAAGTTTGTTGCATTATTGTTTAATTTTTTGGAATTAAATCTACTAAATGGAATCCTTGAAAATGAAATTGATCATGTTCTGATTCTGGGAGTGGCATTGTTGAAAAGACAGCGAGAGGTAAGTGTCACAGTGGCAGAAAAGGGCAGGTGTTTTCTAAGCGCCCGCGCCCACCCTTGGTGCCAAGCGTTGTCCTAGCCGTCTCAGCGCTGGGCTTTACCTTCCAAGGCCTAGCAAGGGAAGCAAGTGCAGGGCAGATGCCTGTTTCTCTTCCACTCTTCCTTATCTTACTATTGGAAAGAGGAGGCTCCATTAAAATAGCTCAGGATCTGGGAAGACATGTAGTAACACATGGAACAAGGGCAAATTCAGGGTAGGACATTTGGGATGAGCCTCAAGGTAACTTGAGAGCTCAGAGCAGAGATCCTTAGAGCTTTGGATCAGCTGGAGGCCAGAAGCCAGTGAGAAGGGCCAAACTGGGACATCTGCACCCCAGTGAGCACTGAGAAAGGGCAACTTGCTGGTAGCCAAAGCCAGGAAAAAAGAGCCCTTAGACCCACAGCAGAGCTCTCCCAATAAACAGTAGCATGGGAGACAGAAGCAGGCCCTTGATGGTCAAAACAAAACAGTTATTCTTCAAGATCATGGGGTCAAGCAAAGCTGAGGGTTGAGAAACTAGTAATCTAGACTGGCCAAGGTCAGGTGTGCAGTGAAGAGACTCCACCGGGCATGGGTAGCAGCCAAGTAAACGCCAACCCCAAAGTCTGTCCAGCCAAGTAGCATCTTCTCCTTCATTCCTAAGTTAGGCTCTGAATATTCTTTTTTTTTAATGGCCGGCTCAGCCTGCCCTGGGGACAGGGCTGGCGTAGTATGTGGTGCTGGGGATCGAACCGCGATCTCTGCAGCGACCTAAGCTTTTCTAAGCAGGCGCTTTAGGCCACGGAGCCATCTTGCCAGCCCAGTTACACTCTAATGCTGAGTTTCCCCACCAGGTGAGTGCAGGTAACCACGCTGAGACACTCCACCTGACCCCGGTCTCCAGGAGGGATGAGGGTGTTGGAACCCACATGGGGATGATCAGTGGCAGAAGTTATCAGCGATATCATGAGCTTCTCTGGGGGATTTATATACCTAAGGTTGACATAACGGTAAATACTTGGTGTAACCATATATACACAACAATAAAAAGGTTATGCTATGAATTATGTACCATAAACTCAACAAATGCAACTAATTGCACATGTTTCCTCGTGTTTTAAAAAGTAAACATCTTTTGGCCTTTAAGACCCTTCCCAACGGTTGCCAAGACATTTCGGGCCACGTCCTGGTGAGCCGCTCTCCCCTCTGCCCCACACCTCCCCTCATCCTTGATTCTAGGCACCCTCATACTGCACTGGACAATGCTCCCCTCCGAGGTCTTCCTGGCTGCTGCTGGCCATGTCACACGGCGTGCATTGCTCATTTCAGCTGGTCACAGGACGGTCTTTGCTGTGACCCAGTGGTGTTTCACTGGTCCTTACTGCACTTTCTTACACATTTGCTAATTCTTTTTCTCTTCATTTTCATAAGTATTCACTGTTGCTACGTCTTTCAGACAGGGATATAGAGTCCTGGGGACCTACAGCTATGTCTGTTCACTGGGAGAATTTTTTGTAATATCCTTTTCTTCCTTCATGACCATAACAAGTATGTTGTGAGAGGCGAGGTATGCAGGGAGGGCTGGCAGTGAGGGGTGCATAGGGCAGCAGGCGAGGAGCCAGAGAGCACCGTGATCCAAAGAAGGGGTGCTACAGCTGTGCTGCAGACCTCCAAGTCAGATCCTTCCAGCGTTCCTCTCACCTAAACCAGTCACGGAGACTCGCTTCCATTTGTCTGAAGCTGGTAATCCCACAGACAAGCATTTAACCCGAATTTTAGCCAATGAAAGGTGAAGGATAATCTGCTGGGGCTTGGGCTTCTGGGAGAGATGCTTTTGACCAATAAAACAAAGGAAAGTTGTAGGGGTGGAACAGTCTCCCCTGTTCAGATCTTGCTTAGGACCCGGCGCCCGTGTGAGTGTGTGAGACATCTCGCATGCCACCAACTTGTGCCTACGAGGGGGCCACCAAGATGGAAGTGCACGCTATGAAACAGCAACTTCTGGCACTTATATGAACTTTGTGTGTGGCTGATGGCTTCAAAGGTACATCTCCACACCTGGTCTCATTTAATGCTTAAACAACACTGTAAACTGGTTAATAGGTGTGCTCAGTAAGGATCGCAAAATCTGTAGACCCAACCTAAATAACAGCACAAGGATAGATATAAAAAAGTTGCCAGACGTTTCCCTGTCGCTATCTAATCCTGTGTGGTGCTCGGAAACAGTGGCCCATGTTGTCCACAATGAGCTCTTGAAGGCGGCTTTGGATTTAAGATGCTGGGGATGTTGCAAAGAAAAGCAATGACTGTTCTGAAGCACAGGTTCGTGTTTGTTCTGGAGCGAATACGAGAATGGTTAAAGGCAAAAATCAAAAGGTGAAACTATAGCCTGAACAAGTACTTGCAAGAATTTGTGACACTTTAAATCTCTGGACTCTGTTTCTACCTTCCAAGTATAAATAGTTTCAAACTTTAAGTCTTAAAGAGTCTTACAAAGTTAGTAATCATTATATACAATTAAATGCTCTAAAGTGACATTGACCTAAAAATTATAGCATTTGTAAACAAAATGGATTAAAGGAGAAGTACATTTGATACTAACCATATACCAAAAACCATGTTATATAATCTAATTTGATTCCCCCAACATACAAGATTATCAATAACCA
>PVKN010023115.1:0-14914 GCA_004027915.1 Capromys pilorides | reverse complement strand
TTTAAGAAAGGATCTGCAGGGTGTTCAGGGTCTCCCTACTAGATCGGACTCATAGTGATGTGCCTGTTTACAGCACTCAAGAGCCGGGAGTACAGGCGTGTGCCACCATGCCCAATCTTGATCACTGTCTCAGCCTATCCCAGGGGCAGGCCGGCATGGCAGGCCTGGGGATCAAACCCCCGGCACCTTGCACCTGCTTGCAGGTGCTTTAATCCACTGAGCTATTTGGTTGGTCCTCACACCTGACCTTAAAAAAAAAAAAAAACGATATTAGTACCTGTTTACAAAACATACATTATGGGTAGTTGGTGCATATATTTATCACATCTTAATCATTTTAACTTCCTACTCCCCTCTTCCTCTATCCCTACATGCCCTTCCCATCTGCAAAAGTTCTGCCTCCCTGTTTTATATTTTATTTTACTCTTTATTTATACTTGAGTTTCTCATAAAAGAGAAACCATGCTGCTTTTTACCTGTGTCTAATTAATTTCTCTTAGCATTATGGTCTCAAGGCACAGCCATTTTCCTACAAATGGCCTGAATATCCTTTGTGGCTGAGTAGTGCTTCACTGCATACAAATACATTTTCTTTGTCCATCTGTTGGTAGACATAGGTTGTTTCTAGCCATTGTGAATTGTGTAGCTTAGGAACATGGCTAGGCATATATGCTGTAATATGTCTTTAACTTTTGGAGAAAGATATTAAGAATGGGTATAGCTGGTAAATTGAAATTTTCTTTTTCCCCTCTTCTTTTTGACGAGTCTCCTTACTGATTTCCATAGTGTTTTTACTAGTTTACATTCCCAGCCGGAAACTAGAATGCCTCTTTTCCCTACAAACTTGCCAGTATTTGCTGTTTTTTCAGTCCTTGAGGACAGCAGTTTCTCCTGGAGTAAGTTGAATTTCAGCATTGTTTAATTTACATTTCTCTGTTAGCCAAAGATGTTGAACATATTTTTCACATACTGACCATGTTTCCATCTGGCAAGTGTTTACTCATTGCAATTGCCCTGTTTTTGATTGGAAGACCAGTGGTTTCTGTGAGCCACTGAGACACCTGTTGCCCCCTGAATCCAAAGATATTGATTGTGCAGGGTCTCTCTGAGAAGGAGAGCCAGATCCAGCAAATTGGATTAGAAGAGACCAGTTAAAGGACGCAGTGCTGTCAGACTTCTAGAAATTCGGTTATGTGGAAGGTGCCTGGGTTTTGTTGGGTTGATTTTTCTTTTCTTTTGCTGTGAAACCTTCTTATTGGCTGGTAAAATGAAAATTCTCTCTTTTTCATCTTCTGTCTTCTTTTTCAAACTTTGTTTTTTTCTTTTTTTATGTACTTAGTACAGGGTCTACAGGGTCTCACTACACAGATCGGACTCATAGTAATCTTCCTGTTTTCAGTCTCCGAAGCACTGGGATTACAGGTATGTGAAACCATGCCCAATCTCAATCACTATCTCAGTGTTCCCTGGGGTGGGGGCTGGCACAACATGCTGGGGATTGCACCCTGGCCTCTGTGTCTGCTTAAGCAGGTGTTTTAGTCCACTGAGCTATCTGGTTGACCCTCTGTGTTCTCTTTTTGACAAGTCTTCTTATGGATTTCCATAGTAATTTTAATAGTTTACATTCCCAACCAAAGAGCTGAATGGCTCCTTTTCCCACAAGCTTGCCAGTATTTGTTCTTTTTTTCCGGTCCTTTCATTTCTTGTACAGGCTCTGTGACACAGGCCAGTGACATCGGTGTGCTCAGTTTGGTCCTTTTTCCCTTAGGTCATGTCCACATGACCAAACTTCCTTTCCCTCAGGTGCATCCCTTCTGGAATGACGGAAGAGTCAGCTGGGTGTATGCTACTCTGTGTGTGGCCCACAAACTGTGCCCTTCTTCACCCAGTGTGTTAACTGGATGCTCAAGAAGGTGGAAGTGAGTGCTTTGAAACTCATGACATTTTAACCAGGGGTATATATCCGTAATCCCAGCACTCTGGAGGCTGAGGCAGAAAGGTCACAAGTTCACATCCAGCCTGGGCAACTTAATGAGATCCAGGCCAGCCTACGTACTGAAGCCCTATATCAATCACTCAATTAATAAACTACTATTTTTGTATAATTATTGAATCTGATAAAAAAAATTGGGATAGTGATTTTTGTTGCTGTCCTGAAGGACAGACCCAGGGATGTAGGCCCATTAAGCCCCATTCTCAGCCCTCTTAAATTTTTCCACTTTTTATCTTATAAGAAAAATTTTAAAACAAAACAGAGAATTATAACAGTTAATCCATATGTGTGAGACACAACCTTGCTAGATTCCCCATACTGCCCTCAAATGCAAGGTCCTCCTGCCTCAGCCTCCTGAGCACCTGGAATGATAGGCCTATGCCACAATGCCCAAAATGAATACTGTATTTTTAATTTGATTTATCTAATTATCTCAAAATTGAATTTTATAGAAGTCTGTGAGATCAGTTATTTTTAAGAAAGCAGATATGGTCTCCACCACTGATGGTTTTAGAAACTGCACGAAGCCAGAGCCAGGCCATCATACCGAATGAGGGGTCCTGCACTGAGTCCCTGTCTCACATTGCCGTTCCAAATTAGCTCCAGGAAGACAGGGGACAGAGACAGTATATGGGAGACGTCAGGAAGGCAGAGCCCCCTTGCATGGTCATGGCCACAGAGGGAGCTGTAGTCACCTGCCTCCTCCTCCTCCTCAGGGCACCCACCCCTGCAGAGGCTGGGCAGGGCCCTACAGCATCACCTGTAGTGGATGGGGACAGTGCTCAAGTCCTATCCCTTGGGGTGCAGGTGGAGCTCAGCTGATCCTAGTGGCCTGGGGAACAATGTGTGATAGCTGTAGCCTCCAGAAGCCTCTGGCTCTGTCCTGAGTGAGGCCCTGGAAGCACCTCACACCTGCCCCGTGTCCTCATCCCACTCCACATTGCCTGAGTCCATCATCTTTCCCCCTGCTTGGCCGGGCTCATCCCCTGTGCTGATGGGTCAACGCAGGTATGTTTCCCTGTCACAAATTCTGAAACATGTTCTAATAATAGAATAATACACAGCAAAGTCATGTTCTTTTTAATAAAACTGAAGACTATAAATAAACACGTTTTATAAAAAGTTAATATTACATACACAGAGAAACACCCTTGTTTCTAAGAAAACAGAACCAAAGCACACACTTCAGTGAGGACACAGTGGTGATTCTGACTCTGCAAGCTTGATGCAGTGCATTTTCATTTGAGATTGGCCTTATCCTACATAAGATGGACAGAAAACTTTATTAAATGTGCTATAACCTCAACCTCAGTTGTCCATCCAGCCAGCACTCACATAACAAAATGCCTCTTGGGACCACCGTTTTCCAACTCTTTATTTTTGCTCCCTTCCAGCATCTATCTCAATGAGCGGTATTATAAAGATAACAGAAGAAGCTAGGACCTATTGACACACTCTGGGCACCTGTCTATTATCATTTCACTCTTATTCCAATGTGAAACTGCGCTATGATGTTGTCTATGACATGGGGATTTAGTGTTACTCCCTGAGTGACAATATAAGCTGTCTTTCAATAAGGTGCAGAGTCCTAGAGGGTGAATCCTGCACAGCTCCTTCTGGGGGTGGGGTTGCTATAACACACTCGTGGAGAAGTCTCCTTCAGTGCAGTGGAGAAATGCTGGCTAAGGGTGCCTTAGTGCTTACAGATGCCCTATGATTATTATAGCTGCAACAGTAATCGTTGTAGTCACTATTATTAAATGACAAGTTACGTTTTGTTTCCTCAGGTTATGTTTCCTGTCTCAGACATTTCTCCCCAAATGGTTGCGAGAGGTGTTTTAAAGATTGCACCTTTGTTTCCCTTTTTTGGCTTACTCATGGGACATTCATTGATAGTTTTATTAGAAGAAAAAGACCATTAAATTTCAAAGACTTTTAAAAGGAGAAAATAATTAGGCAAGCATTTTCTATTTTAGTTTTGGAAACTTTTGTATAAAGAAAAGCAACCAATGAACCCTCCTTCAGGTCTGCAATGCTTGCTACTGGGTTTGCGTTGTGAGGAGTGTCCATCCTAAGTTTCCTAGAACTTTTCTCTGTTGTCACAGCTGGAGGCAAAGGACCTGACCAAGCAACTGAAACTGGGTCCAGGTGACAATGTACATGGCCTGGGATGCCAAATAGATGCCATCATTTCCCTGCCTGTCCTAAGCCAACAGACCCTGGCAGGAGCAGCAGCAGCAGCAGCAGCCTCAACAGCAGCAGCAGTGCAGATGGCATCGTGGGAGGAAGTGGGGATCCGTAGCTCTGCAACCACGTAACATGGGTCCCAAGCCAAGGCTGCTCTTCTCAGCTGTTGCCTAAGCCTTCCAGGAATCAGCATTGGGCATCTCCCCACGTTGCTCACGGGCCAGTGCTCTTTGGCGCAAAGACCTACTGAAAAATAAATGACTGGGATCGGATGGTGCCGTCTCCTTGGTTGAGCTGTCTCCTTATTTGGGACTGTAATAAAACAGATGTGCATCTGTTAGTGACTTAAGAAAATAAATTCTGAGATATTAAATAAGATCTGCTGATTAGGAAGGAAGGCATGCAATTGTAAGCTAATTATCACACTCTCCCAGGTCTCATATGATTTTTTTATATTTTTTTCAGGTGACGTTATAATGTGGTTGTTAAAACATACAATTGGGGAATTGATCTCATATGCTAAAACCTAAAATTTAATACTCTAATAAATTAAAAACATAGATATTGATGTGAAAAATGGTCTTAATATATTAAGTGAAATGAGCAGGCAATGAACACCTGAGAATGACTGAAATTTATTTTTATGTCTTTTCTTCAGCCAGTTTCTTATGAGTCCATGTTTGCCTTCATCACACCGAGTTGGCACACATAAATATCATGTTCTTGTCCTGTGTTCTTCCCCTTCTCCCCTTCCCTATTCTCCCTTCATCCCTACATCCCTTTCCCATCTTCAAGAGGTCTTCCCTGTTTCCAATCACTGCTTTTATTTTTCTCTTTAAATCATCTATACTTTGAGTTTCTTGTGTAAGAAAAACCATGCAGGCCCGGCCAAATAGCTCAGCAGACTAAAGCACCTGCTTAGGTAGAGCTTAGCAACCAAGATTTGATCCTGCCCTCTAGGTGTGCTGAGATGGCGATTGAGAATGGGAGTGGTGGTGCCTGTAATCCCAGGTCTTGGGAGGCTGAAAAGAGGAGAATCACTACGAGTCCCATCTACACAGTGAGACCCTAAACACCCTGTAGATCCTGTACCAAATACATAAAAAAAGAAAAGCCATGAAATATTTAATTTTTTGTGTCTGATTAGCCCTTTTCCTACAAATGACTGTAGTTTATCCTTTATGACACAGTAGTATTCTACTCTGTACTTTTTGTATTTTTAGGGAAGGGTCTGAAGGGTGTTTATAGCACACAATTCTTAACAGCTAAATCATGGAAATAGACTGCTGTTCATCAACAGATGAATGGATCAAGAAAATGTGGCATTTATACACAGAGTAGAATGGGTTGGCCAAATAGCTCAGGGATTAAAGTGCCTGCAAGCAAGTGCAGGGGCCTGGAGTTTGATCCCCAGGCCTGCCTTACTGGCCCCATCCAAGGGGCACGCTGAGATGGCAATTGAGACTGGGCATGGTGGCATGCGCCTGTAATCCTGTAATGCATGGATCACTGCAGTATGAATTATTTAACTCTTTGGAGAAGAAGGCAAGGAGATAGCTGGGTGGAATAAAAGTTCTATCTTTAGCTTTTTGAGGAATCTCCATACTCATTTCCAGAGTGGTTGCTTTACATTATTGCCACCAATAATGTAGAGTTTCTTTCCCCTACAGCCTCTTCAGCATTTGTTATTAGTTTCTTACTGATAGCCATTCTCTCTGGGGTAAGACATAATCTCAGTGTTATTTTAATTTGCATCTCTTGACTGGCCAGAGAGGTTGAGTATTTTTTCATGTACTGCCCATTTGTACTTCTTCTGAGAGACATCTATTCACTGCCCTGATCTTTACAAGTTCTTTCCTTCTGTTAAATTCAGAAGTGGGTTGTGGGTTGCACTTGGCGTTTGTTTGTTTATTTTGTTTTGTTTTACTTTGAGATGGATCATTAGATTATTTATTTATTTGAGATTGTCCAATTCCTTTTTTTTTTGTTTTGCCTTTTTAAGACAGGGTCTTGCTTTGCAGTTCAGGCTGGCCTTGAGCTCACTTTTGTAGCCCAGGCTGGTCTCAAACTTACAACAATCTTCCTGCCTCAGCCTCCCAAGTGCTGGGATTACAGGTGTGTGCCACCACACCAGCCTCTGTCCAATTCTTTTAATATGTACATTCATAGCTATAAACTTCCCCAAAGAGCTGCTTTCATTGTATCCTGTAGATTTTGGCATGTTGTGCTTCTATTGTCATTTGATTCTAGGAAGTTTCTAATTTCTTCCCTGATTTCTTTTGTGATCCATTGATTATTCACATAGTACTGTTAAGTCTCCATGTGTTTATGTAATTTCTGTGGTTTATTTTGCTGTTGTTTTCTAATTTCATTCCACTATGATTCAATAGTATGCAGGGAATTATTTCTTTTTTTTCCTTTCTGTATTTAGGACAGGGTCTTTGGGGTCTACAGAATCTCACTATGTAGATCAGACTTTTAATGATTCTCCTGTTTTCAGCCTCCCAAAGTTTGGGATTACAGATGCGGGAGAACACACCCAGTTTCAATCGCTGTCTCAGCACGCCCCAGGGGTGGGGCCATGGAGCACACTGGGAATGGGGCAGCTTCGCTCGCCGAAGCAGGCGCTTTAGTCACTTCAGTTGGCTGAGCTATCAGGCTGGCCCTCTTTTATATTTATTTAAGTGTGTTTTATTGCCTAAGATAAAGTCTATTTTGGAAAAAGTTTTGTGGCTACTGAGAAAAACGTGTATACTATTATTGTTAGGTACACACTTCTGTAGATATGTCTGTTTATTCAGTGATGTTGCTTAACTCCAGTATTTGCTAATTTTTTGACTGGCTGACCTAATTAAGAGTGGCATGTTGAAGATGGTATCTATCTGTCCTATTATGTTCAGTAATTTTTGTTTTATGAAGTTTGGTGTGCCAACATATTCTACATGTAATTGCCTATAACTGTTATCTCTTCCCACTGAATTGTTCATTTTACAGTCTGTAATAACCATCTTCATTTCTTCTGAAAATTTTTGCCTTGAAATGTTCTCTGCCTAAGAATCAAATAGATATTCCTGCTTGTTTTCAGGTTTCAGTTCCAGGAAGTATCTTTTTCCATCTTTTCACTTTTAGTCAATACATTTCCTTTTGAATGGAATGTAGCTCTTGCAGGCAGTATGTGGCTGCATTTTGTTTTTCAGTTCAGTCTGATGGCCTGTCATAGACTGGGAAGTTAAGACTATTGACACTGACAGTTTTTATTGTAAGATGTTTACTGAATCCTCTTATAGCATTGTTTCCAGTGCCGAATTCTTTATTGATTGGTCAATTGTTTTTTGTTTATTGTTCTCCCAATTGGATGTATGCTTTCCTCTGGGCACTTCAGTGCTGGTGGCCTCTCTGTTTCTGTCAAGGATTCCCTTGAGTATTTTCTGCACAGCAGGTTTAGTGCTCATTTGTTTCTTTAGGGCTTCTTGGTTATGGAAAGTCTTTAGTTTGTCAATTTTGAAGGCTCATTTTGTAGGATCTAGAAATCTTAGTTGACAATTATATTCTTTTCAAAATTTTGCTTTAATCTCTCCTGGCCCTTAACGATTGTGCTGAGAATTCCACCATAATTCCAATAAGCTTATCTTTATGACTATCTTGCTGCTGCTATAGCAGCTTTTGATATTCTCTCCTTTTGTTGAACTTCTGGAATTTAGTATATGATGTGTTATGGACAGGATTTTTCTAGTCATGGCTATTTGGTTCTATATGCCTGTTGTATTTGAATATCAAATTTGTCCCCTAGATTTGGGAAACTTTTGGTATTATTTTAGCAAATAAATGATTTTTTATTTTTAGAGTCAGCTTTTAATTTTTCCTTTTTTTCTATAATTCTACTTTTTTAAAATTTTTTTGAGTTGTCTAACAATGTTGGTTCCAGCTTACATGGTGCCTTACCATTTTTAGGGAATGACTAATGATCTACTGCATCCATATTGTCTTTAATTTCTGATATTCTGTACTTATATTGGTCAAATCTGCTAGTCATGCTTTCCACTGAATTTTTCATACCATGCATTTCTTCTTGCTTTTTTATAATTTCTAATTCTCTACCAAATGGTCATTCTTACCTTATTTTGTTCAGTTTAACTCATTTAGCTTGTTGTCTTTAAGCTCACTGAACATTTTATTAGAAAAATAAGTGCCTGCTTGACAAGTGCAAGGTCCTGAGTTCAATCCTTGGTACCAAAAAAGAACAATTAAATTTAAAAAAAAATCCTCTTCAAGCTCATATCTTTTGAAATTGCTTATATGTTTCCTCTTTGAGCTCTTCAAACATTGATGTGTCCTTGTGTTTGGTTGGGTTTCCCAGTGTTTGCAGTCTTCAGTCTCTGCAGTGGAATGTCTGAGGGTCTTCTAGGTGTCCAACCTGCTTCTGGGGCTTGTGGTTACAGAAACAGGCTCTCCTTTTTAAGAGTGGTGTTAGCATTTTGAGCTGTTTTGTTCTTCTCTCTATGTTGTCTTCAGTTTCTTCAGTTGTGCTGTGGTTTCTAGTGTTCCTGTCAATTCTTTCATGATTTCAGAGCCATTCTTTCTCTCTTTGCTAAGTTACTGTTTTCCAGGTGTCTGGATTCCACCTCTTGAGAGACTGTAATAAGCTGCTGGTTCATGTTGAATTTTGTTGTTAAATGTTATTTGTATGAGGATGAATCTAATTTGATTTCTCTATGCCTTAATTTTCCTGTTTATGTGTTATTTAATTATAACACAGAATGAGAAATTTTCTCTAGCAAGGTTTCACATGGGAAAGTATTTCCTCATTGAATGTCAAATACATTGGAACAATCTCAGAATAAATAATAATTATTCATTTACATTTTAAACTGGAAAGATGACTGAAACTGGAAAGATGACTGAGAACAAAAGTCTCAGTGTCTCAAAAGGAACATTCAACAAGATTCTGAGGTTTCTTTGCTTCACTGGGGAGGAATAGCATGCTTCAGATTGAGCCCAAGGCCTGCTACCTCTGAGCTTCACCCCAGCCCATGAGACCCTATTTTGAGGAAATACCTATATATCTGACAATTTCACCAAAAATAGCTAGGATAAAGATGCTTTGCTTCTGAAAACATCAAGGCTTTCATGGTGCCAAGCCATGTTTGGATGTGTCTGTCTCCCGTAGGATCCACACGTGAAGCCTAGTCCCCAGCCGAGGTACTGGCCAGTGATTTCAGAGGTGGCTTCTCTGAGGTCCTTGGGTGATGAGGGGTTGACTCAGAAGGATGCTGGTCTCCTGGAGTATGCACTCCAGAAAGCATGTTGCTGAGATCTCAAGCCTGACTGACTTGCTATCTGGCTTGGAAATGTGACTCTTCCATCTTGGGTGTCCTTTTCCCACCATGAGGTCCCACTATGGCTAATGCTGCCACGCAGTTGAACCTCCCATCACAGGAGCTAGATAAACTTCTTTTCTTCCTGAGCAGCCTGCCTCAGGTATTTTGTTATAGCAATCAACTAATATATGGTGTATACAGTTCATATGGCATGTAGTTTTTAATAACTTCTACAGGCAAATTCTTTGTTAGGAACTTTGGACAAACTTTCAAACACATACAATCAATGTTTGAGATGGTAGAGGAGATGTGAATGCTCTGCATTCCTCCTGGGGTATTATAGAGAGCACAGCAAATCAACCGCTGGGACCTTTGAGCCATACAAAGTGCTGCTTGCTCTAGAAACTAATCCATGTTCTCCTGGCAGTTCAAAGGCTTTCAACTGAATGAATCCATCTGTTTTAATCTGTGTCAGTTTTTGGCCCCAGTACCCACATGAGACAACCCAAACCAACCTGTACACCTTCAAGGGACTGGCAGGTGCTCAGGCTAGAAGCTAGGATGTGAACACCCAGCCACTCTGTCTTTCTATGACACATTTTTCACTCTCTTCATGTCCCAAAAGAATGAACAGACTATTCCTCCACCCTGCAAATGACAGCTCATGATTCATGGAGGTGATCTAACTCCCCAGAGATATGTCTGAGATTATCAGCATGTTGTTTCTCGAGACCAGACATTTTATGACTCACCAGTTTCCATCGTAATATCTTGATCCATTCATCAGCTTCTACTCCCGTCTTCGCATGGAGATAAAACGTCCTGAATGGAAATACTAAGCTGCCAAGACAAGAGAAAGAATGTAAGGTGCTCCAGATGAATGGAACACTAGCTGGAGTGTCCCCAAGAAGAAACATTTAAAAACCTCTAGGTAGGTAGTAACTTGAAGAACTGGCATATACAGTAAGCTGTAGGAACACCTAGGAAATCATAGGCTCATGTTGCTATAAGCAAGATGTATATTCTCTTAACTGAAACTCTAAAGTTCAGAAGGTTTTCTATTATCCTGAAGCCTAAGCAGAACATTTGTTGGCTCCAGTCATGTTGGATAGATAGGCAGAAGTCCCAAGTGTGGATGGTGAAATCTGGAGGTGAGAGGCACAGGGTGAAGAGCCCAAGCTGACAAATGGGCATGGATGGCACCTTCCCTACATCTTCACACCTATGAACACCTGGGACCTGAGTGGAGACTTGGACCTGATTTGCCAGAAGAGGGGAGACACCAGGCAGCCTGCTGGGAAGCTCCTGGCTCTGGCTCCTTGCCATGAGAGAAAAATCTGCATCTGCAGCCCACAGGTCCCTCTAACCAAGTGTCAAGATACTGTGTTGGCTGATACAGAACTAGCATAGATTTCCTCAGGTATAGTAATGACACTCAGTTCTATAGCTAATACTGACTTTAGGAGTGATCAGGCTAGACATGTTTACAGCCCACTTTCACTGAGTGAGAAAGCAATAGACAGAGCTATAAAGACAAAGCAAATAGGGCCACATGCAGGAGCACCTAAGTGAGGTGTATCTGTCTTCCAACTTGTCTATGCCTGACAGACTTTAATGTGGGATATACAACACAGCTTTCCCCAAAGCACTTCACTTCTCCCAGTCAGAAAGGTTTCACAGTGTTCTGATAATGTTTGAGCAAAACCATTCTGGGCCATCTGCCAGAAATTATAACAAAATAAATCAGCCATGATTGGAGTAAAAAAAAAAAAAAAGCACTAAAATGGGAGGGGCTCAGAGAAATAAAGCATCCTGTGAATGGCAGCGTGCATGTCCTGTTTGCGTAGTGCGCAGCCTGACTCCAGCCCAAATGCCTTCCTGTGTCACCACTTACATGCTGGCCCTCTGCAGCAGTGAATTCCACATCCCTCAGCTCATGCATGTGTAGACACTAAGACACCCAGCTCTAGCTGGAACCAGAAAAATGTACATGGCAAGATTTTGAAAACATTTCTTGGGCCAGGGAGATAGCTCAGTGACACAAGCGCCTGCTTCACAAGTGCAAGGTTTCAAGTTTGATCCTTGGTACCACAAAGAAAAGAACAAACATTTCTTTTGTAAAGTCAACTTACCAAAAACAGTTTACTCTTTCCTGTGAATAATCAAATTGTACAGCAGAGCATTCTGTGAGGTCTAAGATCCGAATTGGTTCTGGTGACTGAAAGGGGAAAAAAAGCAACCTGTGTCATCTTAAAAAGCAACACCAAAGTCTGTCTGTCACCTGACAAGTCTTCCACTATGTGAAACTGTCACTTTTCTGTCTTTCAGAGGCCGAGCATGGAAAAGATTAGAAAGGGGTGTCATGCTACACAGACAACAAACACACTGAGAAAGAAATTAGAGAAACATTGCCTTTTACAATAGCCTCGAAAAAAATGAAATACTTAGGAATTAACCTAACTAAAGAAGTAAAAGATCTATTCAATAAAAACTACAGTACTCTGAAAAAAGAGATCCTAGAGGATTTCAGAAAATGGAAAGATATTCTTGCTCCTGGATAGGAAGAACCAACATCGTGAAGATGGCTATACTTCCTAAATTGTTATACAGATTCAATGCAATTCCTATCAAAATACCACCAACATACCTCACAGACCTAGAGAAATCAATGTAAAATTTATTTGGAACCAGAAAAGACCTAGAATTGCAAAGACAATCCTGGGCAACAAAGACAAGGCGGGAGGCATTACAATTCCTGACCTAAAGTTATACTACAGAGCTATCATGATAAAATCAGGCATGATATTGGCAAAAAAAAAAATAGACCTGAGTATCAATGGAATAGATTACAAGATGCAGAAGCAAATGCAAACACACTCAGCCACTTTACTTTTGACAAAGGGGGCAGACATGTTTACTGGAAGAAAAACAGCCTCTTTAACAAATGTTGCTAGAAAAATTGTCTCTCTACTTGTCGAAAACTAAAACTTGACCCAGGTCTATCACCATGCACTAAACTAAAATAAAAATGGATTAAAGATCTAAATATTAAAAGAGGGGCTGGAGAGATAGTTAAGCAGTCTCAAGCACCTGCTTAGGAAAACTTAGGAACTGGAAGGACCGCGGTTCAATCCCGGGCACCACATGCTGTGCCAGCCCTAGCCCCAGGGCAGGCTGAGCCAGCTATAATACAAAAATAAATAAATAAATAAATAAATAGATAACCAAATATAAATATTAAAAGAGAAATCCTAAATCTCCTAGAGGAGAAAATCAGAGGAAATCTTGAAGACATTGGGGTAGGCAAAAAGTTCATGGACAAAAATCAAAATGCACGTTTAACACTTGAAAGAATCGACAAATGGGACCTCCTCCGGCTGAGAAATTTTTTCATGTCAAAAGAAATTACCAACAGAGTGAAAAGACAACCCACAAATTTCGAAAAGATTTTAACTAATAAGTATTCAGACAAAGGTCTTCTATCTAGAATTTATAAAGAACTAAAAACTATTAGGGTCCCAAAATTCAAAGATCCAATCCAGAAATGGACATCTGAGATGAACACACACACTTCTCAGAGAAAGAAATTCAACAAGCCTATAAATACATGAAGAAATGCTTCACATCACTAGCCATTCGTGAAATGCAAATCAAAACAACACTTAGATACCATCTCACCCCAGAAAAAATGGCTGTCATAAAGAAATCAACCAACAACAAATGCTGCAGAGGATGTGGAGAAAAAGGAACCCTTCTCCACTGCTGGTGGGAATGCAGACTGGTGCAACCATTTTGGAAAGCAGCGTGGAGATTCCTTAAAAAGCTAGAACTGGAAATCCCATTCAATCCAGCTATCCCCCTACTGGGAATCTTTCCAGAAGAACTGAAAACATCATACCATAGTGATATTTGTGCACCTATGTTCATAGCAGCACAATGTGTGATAGCCAAATCTTGGAAACAACCAAAATGCCCATCATCTGAAGAATGGCTGAAAAAGATGTGGTATTTTCACAAAATGGAATATTGCTCAGCTAATAAGGAATGATAGACTAGAAGACTTCATATATAAATGGATGTATCTTGAGCATATACTCAGTGAAATAAACCAGAACTACACATATGCCAATATCGTATAGTCTCCCTGGTATAAGGACTCAAGAGAAGAAATAAATAAATAAATAAAATAAATTTTGAGCAGTTCCAGAAATCAGTCTTAGAACCTCGTGTTTTCTGCATCCTCAACCCCTATAATTCTTTTTATTATTTTTTAGAAGAGTAACTTAAATACAAAATGTATTTGGAAGAGTTAAAAAAAACTAAGGTTTATTGAGGGTGTTAATGTTTAATTGTTTGACCAATCTTATATATTTATATCTAGTAATCTAAACAGATTTGATGATGAAAATATGGAATACAACCACTGTTAAAGTTTTCTTGTTTTGAAAATCCTATACTATACGTACTCTTGCTTGTTACTGTTTTCCTATCTTTGTTTCTTCTATTTTTACTCTTTAAAATAAAATCTAAATAAAAAAAAAAGAAAAAAATAAAGGGGTGTCACAGTGGCACTGTGGAGCCAGCCTCTGAGGACACAGCCCTGGGACACTGCTTCACCAGGGCAGGCACATCGAGAGAGGTGGACTTCGCACATGTGGAGGTGTCCTTTTACCTCCTCAACTTTGACTTCCTCAGACAGTTTTAATAAGGAAATGATAACAAATAAAATACTGTAAGTTGACATAATTGAATAGGCACAAGAAACAAACATATTTTTAAGAAAGGGGGAAATTGTTTCAGAAAGATAGTTAATACATTGTAGTAAGAGAACATTCATCTCCCTAAGAAGAATGAATTAGGTATCCTAGAGAGGTATAATTTAGTCAGTCCACCAGGCAGCGTCAGGGATACCTATCTCAGTTTAGAAAAGGAGTTCCGCTCATATTAGGAAGTTACTAACTTGCATCTCCAGTAAGGTTTGTTTCAAGTGGAAAATTCAGTTTTAAAGGCAGATGTTCCTCAGTAGCCTGCATGTCCATCAACCAAGGAATAGATAAAGACTGTGTGATTTGTATACACAGTGGAGCACTACTCAGCCGTAAACAGTGATAAACTTGAGTTATTTGTAGGAAAATGGATGCGGCTTGAGCCCACAATATTAGGGGAAATAAGTAAGATGCAGAGGCTAAACATTGTGTGGCTTCTCTTATATGAGAGACCCAAAGTAGGGATAAAGAGGAAATAAAATATAGGTAATAGGAAACAGAGAGATAGGTCTTTTGCACATGAGAAGGGGACTGAGAGATAGGGGCAGGTACAGGGAAAACTAGGGGTGTGGAAGACCTGAGATGGTTCTGTGCACACACCAACTCCTCATGAGGACAGAGCACTGTGCCATCAGAGGCTAATGAAAAAA